>JAQQSZ010013373.1:0-11771 GCA_028646595.1 Phalanger gymnotis | reverse complement strand
ACTGAGAAAGCTTGAAAGTCCTCTATTTTATTGAAAGTCCATATTTTGCCTTGGAGAATCTGATACTCAGTTTTACTGGGTAGGTGATTCTTGATTTTAATCCTAGCTCCATTGACCTCTGGAATATTGTATTCCAAGCCCTTCGATCTCTTAATGTAGAAGCTGCTAGATCCTGTGTTATCCTGATTGTGTTTCCACAATACTCAAATTGTTTCTTTCTGGCTGCTTGTAATATTTTCTCCTTGACCTGGAAATTCTGGAATTTGGCAACAATATTTCTAGGAGTTTTCTTTTTGGGATCTTTTTGAGGAGGTGATCTGTGGATTCTTTCAATTTCTATTTTGCCCTGTGGCTCTAGAATATCAGGCAGTTCTCCTTGATAATTTCTTCAAAGATGATATCTAGGCTCTTTTTTTGGTCATGGCTTTCAGGTAGTCCAACAATTTTTAAATGATCTTTCCGGGATCTATTTTCTAGGTCAGTGGTTTTTCCAATGAGATATTTCACATTGTCTTCTGCTTTTTCACTCCTTTGGTTTTGTTTTATAATATCTTGATTTCTCTTAAAGTCACTAGCTTCTACTTGCTCCAATCTAATTTTTAAGGTAGTATTTTCTTCAGTGGTGTTTTGCACCTCCTTTTCCATTTGGGTAATTCTGCCTTTCAAGGCATTCTTCTCCTCATTGGCTTTTTGGAGCTCTTTTGCCATTTGAGTTAGTCTATTTTTTAAGGTATTGTTTTCTTCAGTATATTTTTCAGTATTTTTTTGGGTCTCCTTTAGCAAGTCATTGACTTGTTTTTCATGGTTTTCTCACATCACTCTTATTTCTCTTCCCAATGTTTCCTCCAGTTCTCTAACTTGCTTTCCAAATCCTTTTTGAGCTCTTCCGTGGCCTGAGACTAGTTCATGTTTTTCTTGGAGTCTTTTGATGTAGGCTTTTTTACTTTTTTTGACTTCTTCTGACTGTATGTTTTGGTCTTCTTTGTCACCAAAGAAAGATTCCAAAGTCTGATACTGAATCTGGGTGTGTTTTTGCTGCCTGGCCATGTTCCCAATCAACTTACTTGACCCTTGAGTTGAGGGTATGAGTTTTTATAGAGTAAAGAGTACTTTGTTCCAAGCTTGAGGGAATGTGCCATTGATTTCAGAGCTACTTCTATACAGCCAGCTCTGCCACACCAGCATTCCTCCTTGCCTCCTTCCCCAAGAACCACCAGCCTGGACCTGACTCAGATCTTAAGCTGGCTCTGCACTCCTGCTCTGATCCACCACTTAATTCCTCCCACCAGGTGGGCCTGGGGGCTGGAAGCAACTGAAGCTGTAGTTCTGTAGCTGCCCGCCCCCTTGCCCTCCCCCCACCCCCACCGGTGGCTGAACTTTGAACTCTTTTCAGTCTGTCCCCAGCAGCTTTTCCCACTAACCTTCTCTGTTGTCTTTGGTGTTTGTGGATTGAGAAGTCTAGTAACTTCCACAGATCACTGTTTCAGGGCGCTAGGGCACACTCCTCCTGGCTCCTGGTCTGGTTGGTCCTGCTGCCGCCCATGGGCTCTCCTCTGCTCCCAGCTCCATGTGCGATAGATCTCATCCAGCAACCATCCAGGCTGTCCTGGGCTGGAGCCCTGTTACCCTCTGCTATTTTGTGGGTTCTGCAGTTCTAGAATTTGTTCAGAGCCATTTTTTATAGGTTTTTGGAGGGACCTGGCGGGGAGCTCATGCAAGTCCCTGCTTTCCAGCTGCCATCTTGGCTCTGTCCCCCTAGATCTGTCATTTTTATTATATTGGCTCAGAATACCCATGAGCAGTTTATATTTTTCCGGTTGTTTAGATCTGACTTTATTTGTGCGAAAAGCATTTTATAGTTATATTCATATAGTTCCTGGGTTTGTCTTAGCAGGTAGAGTCCCAAGTATTTTATATCATCTGCAGTTATTTTCAATGGAATTTCTCTTTCTACATCTTGCTGCTGGACTTTGTTGGTAATATATAAAAATGCTGATGATTTATGTGAATTTATTGTACTCGGTGGCTTTGCTAAAGTTGTTAATAATTTCAAGTAGTGTTTTTTTTGCATCTTTTTCTAAGCATTTCTTTACTGTGTTCTCTTCACCAATTCTTTCTGTCTATTCTAAGTTTCTATTCTTTGATTCATGTTCTATATACATATTTATTATTTGTTTAGCCCTTTTTTTATTCCTCATGATATTAAAGCTTCTAAAGGACCAAGTTTGAGTTCCTCTTCTAATCAGTTTCTATGCTATTGTCTTGTAGATCTTGCTTCTTCATTTTTTTTGTCTATTGTGCCTCACTCTTAGAAGTGTCAATTCATGGGGGGAGATAATGAGGATAGAAGCATTGCTCTGCTGTAGAAATTTCCCTGAGTCCCAGATTGTTTCATCTAATTCTATACCCTCAAACCTACTCATGTGAAGCTCTTCTCTGGATGCTGGTTGCTAGTTATTTCCAGTAGGTCAGATTTCCCTTCTGTTAAGAGGAGATATCTCATCACTTTCTCAGAAGTTCTTCATGAAACAACTCCCTCCCAGTTAGACAAATTGTGAGGTCCCCTTTTTCCATTATATAACTTCTCTCCTTCTCTGGGAGGGCACTCCCTCCCATCCCTGGTGAATTGAGTTCTTACCCTTTCTTTGTTCCTATTTCAGTTACTCTCTCCTTTCCATCTCATCTTGTAGATCCTCTTCTTGCTTTGTTTTTTTAAACATGCATTTGATT
Organism: Phalanger gymnotis; assembly: GCA_028646595.1. Lineage (NCBI taxonomy): Eukaryota > Metazoa > Chordata > Mammalia > Diprotodontia > Phalangeridae > Phalanger > Phalanger gymnotis. Next base: position 9,041 of record JAQQSZ010013373.1, on the reverse strand, counting down.
AGAGTACATCACATATTCCCCTCTGTCCTCCACCTCTCATCTTCCCATTTATCTGTCATTCTCTTCTGCAATTTAGACCCACAAAATATATTGGTTCAAATATGGGGGAGAGTTGCCACCCCAGGTGGATGAGAAGTCGTGGTACACTCTCTCTTTCCCCACTCTATCCCCACTCTTCATGAGTCTGGGAAGAGTTGTGTCTTTGTCTTGTTATAAGATGATGGGGGAAGGGCATTAATAGAATGGGGTCCCAGAGCACAAGGTAATTGCCTTGTAGAGTGTGGAGGCTGGTGGCTCTCTCCGCTCTTAAATCATAAGGCTGTTTTTACCTTATTGTGTCTTTTTCCTTTATGGTCTTGTGGAAGCAGTTATAATTGTTCTACCTCCGGTGCATAGTTCCTTTCTTTTTGGATTTTTTTTTTAAGTGTTAATGCAGAAACTGGAGAAAATATCTAGTCCTCTGTCTTATTGATCTTGTGACCAGATCTTTATTAATGGTTTTCCAAATAGATTATAAACTCTTTGAGAGTGAAATACTTTTTGTTATAGAAGAAAGAATACTGACCTAAATAACTAATTACTTGACAATAGACAACCATATCATTCTGCTCCTAAATCTTGATGGAAAGTCTTGCTCTGCTCTCTCAATTTATTTCTTAACTCCTCAGAGGTACCTGCCTTCTCCCTTTCTTGTTCAATTTAGCTGCTCTCTGTATTGGCTCCAGTATGTCCTAATCTGTTTACATCCAACCTGGAGAAATCTCTTCTGGAGGATGAATTCTCCAAATATCCTGAGCAGGCAGGGTGATGGCAAATGCTACTTTCTCTTCTTCTCTCTCTCTGTCACAGAAGGCTATAGATGGCACAGAGAGATTTGTTTTCAGACCTTTGTAGTGTTATTACTACAGCCAGATATCCATAGAATGTTAGAAATGGCTTTATATACAATACAAAGAAAATATTCCCTTAGAGTGCCTTTATATATATAGATCCTTTTATGGCTTTTGGTTGTCGTTTCATAGACCTAGAGGTTGCCTTCTTTGCTTCATCCTAACTCCTATTTCTCGAAGAGCTTGTCTGTGCTTTGTGGACTAAAGAAAAAGATACCTTAAGCTCTCCCAGACTGAAGAAGAATCAGATAGTCCTGAGTGAAATAGTGTCATCTTTTAGTTTTGTCAAATCCAATTCTTTTTGCTTTCTCTCATGGGTTTATAACCATCCTTTAAAAATAATACTTTGTGTATCCCTGTCTTTTCAGACTGGATACATAGTCCTGCTTACCCCTTAAAGAATGAATGGTAGGAAGTTTTTAATACAACTTCTAATTGACATTATATACTACTGTAGCATAATGATTATTTGCCTCTTCCTATAGACATTTATGATTCTGGGATGGAAACTTTGAATGGAACTTTAGCTTTTTGAGACTATATAAATCACTATAATATTGTGGAAACGGTGAGTGTGGAAAAAAAAAACATTTTTAAAACAAGATCGACCTTTTAAAAAACCTACTATTATACAGTGCTTTATAACATAAGAACTATACTAAAGGTGTTCAAGTCAGATTATATGCTAGACCCAAGTTTAGAGTCAGGATTTAGAGAGATAGAATCAATGAGGTGTAGACAGCATTTTAAAAAATCTGTTCTCTTACTAAACAAGTCTACTCAGTATGAAAATACAGGTAAGACTCCCTAGATTATACCCATGGGGATACACTCATGCCACAACCAATAATCCCATGAGAATAAAATGTCTACCAGGTTTGAAGAATTATACCCATCTTTGTGACAGTGGTCAAAGTTCTTCATGGTCAGGTTCTTCATGACTGAATGGCAATAGGCTTATTAGTCCTTTAGGACCCAAAGTTTGATTAGAACAAATAGTGCCTCATTTAGTGTTACCAATATATTCAGTTTGGGTGGGAGTATAGGGATCTTTTATTTTTCCTAAAATATTTTATTTATAATCTTGTTCATATGTGTGGTGTTTAATGGAATTCTTTGTGTTCATTTAGCTTATTTCTATTTTCTCTACTGAAGAGAAGACATTGACTTTCCACAGATGAACTACTTAGAGGTCATGATAATCAACAAAGGCAAGAAAAGTGGAGCTTGAGTACCAAGTTAAATTTAAATTGCTTGAAAGAGTACCCTATTTGTTTAAAATTGTTAATCATGATATGGTCTATTTAATGTTTTGACAGTACTTCTGGCTCTTCTCATTTAACATGTTGGGAGACAGACTGGCAGCAGTAGTAAGCTGAAACCTGATTGTATACAGAATGAGATTCATACTTGGAAGGGAGAAAAATTGGAAGTGCAAGCATGTGTTTTTTCTAAATTAAAGTCTGACACATTTTGGTTAAAATAGAACTTCATGCTGTGTTTGTAGGTCTCTGTAAATTTAAAGACATGTGATCATCATACTGGAACTCATTCTTAACATCATTCTGTGGAATAGCTGAGTTCATTTGTTTTTAAAAATATTGATATCTTTTGTTTTTATATCACCTTCATTTCAATGAAGTAAATAAGTAATAAATAATTTCAAAGAAGAAAGTTAAAAAAAAAAGACAGTTTAGTCACTGCTACTTTATCACCCCCATGTCACAGATTTGTTTTTTCTACTTCTTTGTGGTACTATTACTATACCTTACTTCATTTTCCTTCATTAGAATATAGGTTCCTTGAAAGCAGGGACTTAATATTTTTACCATATGCCAGTGCCTGGCACATAGTAAGCTAAACATTTAATAAATGCTTGTTTATTTGACTTGACTTTGCATCAGTTATAAGTCTGCCTATGCATCTCTGTATTCTTCATATTTGTTGTTTTTTACAGTACAATAATATGGTACAAATAATACAATAATACATTTATGTACCATGATTTATATAGCTATATGTCTCCCAGTTTATGGCCATCTATTTTGTTCCAATTCTTTGCTGCTACAAAAAGTGCATCAATAAATATTTTGTTGTGTTGGTTACCTCTCTTTGGCTTCCTTAAGACATTTGCTTGTCAGAGAGATCTCTGAGTTAAAGGGTGTGGCCCTTGCAGTCACTTTGTTAGCATAATTCCAAAGTGCTTTCCAGAAAGGTTGGACCAGTTCAGTTTTACCAAAATTGTATTCCTGTATCTGTCCCTTCAGAGTCCTCCCACCTACTACTCCCATATTTTGTCTTCCTGACAATTTTTTGGGTGTGGGATGAAACCTTAAGGTTGTTTTGATTTACATTTCTCTTATTATTTGGAACTGGTTTTCCTCTGGTTTAGAGTTTGCATTTCTTCTTTTGAGAACTGTTCAATTATCCAGTATTTATTACTTGTTGATTGAGAACTGTTTTGTTCACATCCATTAACCGCTTATTGGGGAATGACTCTCGCTGTATTTGTGTTAGTTGCCTATGTGAGTATGTATGTATGTATATATAATCAAACACATACACATAAGCTATACATGTTGAGTTTATGTAAGATATTATATGTAGAGTAGGATTACATATATAACATTTTGTTCAGTTGTTTTCAGTCATGTTCAATTCTTCATTTTGGGATATTTGGGACATTTTTGATAAAGATACTAGAATAGTTTGCCATTTTCTTCTCTAACTTATTTTACAGATGAAAAAACTGAGACAAACAGGGTTAAATGACTTGCACAACTGCGCGAAGCCAGATTTAAACTCAGGAAGATAAGTCTTCCTGATTTCAGGCTTGGCACTCTATCCACTGTTCCACCTTGATGCCCCACATATGTAAGATACATTGTGTTTATGTAAGATATCTTGGATAGCAGATCCCTTGTCAGATATTTCATAGAAAAATTCCCCTGCCCAATTAAAACCTTCCCCTATCTTAGTGGTATCAACTTGTATTCATGAAAAAGTTTTTCAGCTTTGAAATTGAAGTTTTCTATTTTATGTTGTGATCATCTTTACCCCTCATTTGGTTAAAATTTCTCTTAATAGTTGATCAGGTGCTCTTGAAATTTTTTATGGTGTACCTTTTAATATTCAGGTTATATATGTATTTTAAGCTGATTATGGTATATGATGTAATCTAAGAATTCTTTTTCTTTTTTTTTTAAATAGTATTGACATCTAGAAGACAAATGTGACACTCAGGCTGCCAGTTAGGGTGCTTTAACATGTTCCTCAGTACTAAATTTTTACATATGTTTGACTTATTTGCTCCCAGTAGGATCTAAAATGTGTTACTCAGAGGAAAAAAATGCACATGTATATCTGTATATAAATATATGCACATGTGTATATATTTAGCCATTTCTTTCTAGCACTCAGCTGTCAAGTACTATAGAATCCAAAATAGAATTGTACCATTGTGAGACTGACAACATTCTGTTAACAGGGTAATTCAGATCTAGCCATTGCTGCCTGGTCATTCCAGTGGCTTTGTTGCTGACTGAAAGCAGCTGGATGCTGTGTTTGTTGTGTGTAGGATTTTCCACCAAGTTCCTTCCTGAAAGGGATTGCTTGAAAGGCAGCAAATAGAGAATAAGAGGAGGAGTTAAGGTACCTGCCTTAGGCCTGTTCTTAATCAAGCGTAGGGTGAGGGGAGAGAGATTTTTTAAGCGTTATGAAGTCAGAGGAAGATCCTGAGGACGAAGAAAATATCGTTAGGGATCCAAGCTAAGCATATAATGCAGCAAGATGAGTGTTGGACGGGAAACATTATAAACAAAGATCCCAAGCTTTTGGTTAGAAGTTTTGGCCGAGTATTTGTTTTGTGTGAATGGCTGAGGTTTGTAACTTAATGCCTTGTACATAGTTTGCTGTTGGCAACAAGGAGTTCCAAGTCTTCTTTATGATGAGCTGTTGGTTTTCCTGTTCTGCTAAAAACAGAGTAGGTATCCCTATGATCTAGCATAACAAAAGCTTCTTGGTAAGATTCTTCCTGTCTATTTTATTTAATAGTACATTATGAATGCTTATTAGCTTGTTTTATTGTTTTCAGTCTGATTTAGCAGATAGTAGCCCTACTAACAAAAGTTTTTGTGTTTGTGTATGTACTAGAGACAATACAGTAAACACTTGCCTAAAATGAATTGTTTTGTAATCACTACCAGTAATTCACATTTTGCTTAGTTGATTAGTAGAAATCAATATAATGATCCTAGTACCAAATTCAATTGTAAATGGAGAATGCTACATTTTGATTTAGAAAAAAAATTCTGATTAACCTGCTTAATAATTTTGAAACCCCTACTTCCTACCCAGGGAGTTTTATTATAAAGTTGATGTTTATTAATTTTAATTTGTTAAGCTAGTTGTCCTTATTTAAAGCAGATTTTTTTTTGGTAGAGACAAAATAGTACTTACTCTTTTTTGAGGGCATTTAAGTTACTATGAAAGACAGGGAGTTGACTTCAACCTACTCCTTTCCCTTCTTTGGGGCTTATTTTTGGAGAAATAAGACATAGTAAACAAAGTATGTGAAGATAAATCAGCCAAGAAATATTGTTTGGATTCATGAGCTGAGACTAGAAGCCTTTTTATTACGTGCAAATATGCATTGTTAAGGCATTTGTGGTTATTGGATTTGATTTGTATCTTTAAAGAACCTAACAACTTTACTGTATTGGAATGGTTCTTAATCAAGTTTAAAGATGAGGAAGAAAGAGCTAGATGAATTAGAGAAACAACACTGTATTTAGTGTTTTAGTTTATACTTTTTAAAATTTAGAAGACCGATTTGACCAGCATATCTGGAGTAGTTCTATCTCCTGATAGTTTCTGTTTAATGGGAAAAGTTCAAAGTTTTAGCTTAAGAATAATTATCTTGAAGTTTTTCTCCAACCACAAGTAATATTGTCACTATATAATGAAAGTTAGTATGAGGCTCAGGCCTTTACTGGAATTCTCCATGAATAACAAAATTTTCCCTTTGTTCTCCTTTTGAAATTAATATGCTTAAGTGGTCTTCTTTTGATTTTTTTTTTTAGTATGTAGATAAAATGGTTTGACATTTGTGTCAACTTAATGCATGAAGAAAAATGAAATAAAATGGCTTGAATAACTTTGCTGTGAGCACTATTAATTTACCTTGATTTTTATCATAAGAAAAATGCCATCTTGAAATGTGCACAGCTGCCTGTTGCAAATATCCCCAAATTATGTAACAAACAAGAGAAATTGAAAACTTTAATGTGTTACTAAATCTTACTGCATTTGACCCAGATCTTCTAGGTTTTATGATTTCCCTTAAACTTTAATATCTCTAAGCTGTTTTCCTTGAAGATGTGTAGATATATACAAATGTGTTAAGTGCCATTCTCTTATGTTAACTGGCAAAGAATATGTAAAAAAATGTTATCCCCTTACAAATTAAAGACTTTAGTAGAGTATCATTTGTATCATTTGTCTAAGAAGAATAGGCTTTTGTTGTTTGTAATCCCAGTGAAATTTTCAACATATTGATAGCATAGAAATGTTCATACTATAATAGCATATAGAAAATGGTGCATATTTGATACACTACCAGAATACATTATCTGACATAATCATTTGGTTCCACAAGATCATGACTTTATGCAAAATAACAATATGTAAAGAGAGCTGAGTAGAGCTGGTTGGAATTAGGGGAGGTGAACATCATGGAGAATTATAAATATCTCTGATATTTATAAAGTGTTTTAGGGTTTGCAAAACACTTTATATACGTAATCTCATTTGACAATTAGAACCCTATGAGGTAGGTACTACAGGCAAAAATATACTTATTTTACAAAGGAATTAAAGTGTGACTTTAGAGAGATTAAGTGATTTTCACATGGTCACACAGCAAATGTCAGAGGTAGAATCAAACCCAGATCTCTCCTGATTCCCAGCCTTGGATTTGCAAAATGAGTCTTAGTTCAGGTGGTATATCTATACTACTGTCTCTCTTTCCTTGTGTCCTATGAAAATTTTCTTGTTGCTAATGTACCATATACTAATTTTTATTTTTCCTTTTTGTAGCAAGCAACAGATTGGAACAAATATGATGAGCGGCTAATGAAAGCAGCTGAAAGGGGAGATGTAGAAAAAGTGTCCTCTATCCTTGCTAAAAAGGGAATCAATCCTGGTAAACTAGATGTGGAAGGCAGATCTGCGTAAGTATCTAATGATCCAAATGTTTTTAGGTGGATTTGGATTATTTTTTTAAGTAAGCAAAATTAATAAGTAAGTTGCATTTATTAACTTTGTGTCTTAGTTAATATTTTAATAAAACTTTCTGCTCTTTTATGTACTCTTCAAAAATATGTTTGGCCGTTATACTTTGTTTTGCTCTAAATGTGTAATTTCATCAGTTGGGGGACTCCTTGCTTGGAAACTACTTAGACTGATGCAAATCAACAATTGATCTGTAATTTAGTCTTAGAGAGCTAACTGGGAGGTTAAGGACTTGTCCATGATCATAGAAATGTGGTATATTGGAGGGGAAGTATTTAAAATTAGGTCTTCCTAACTCTTAGGCCTGTCGTATTTAACATAACATATATCTTGTTTGACTAATGGATCTTCTCAAAATGAAAGTACCATCTAGGTATACAACAATACTTAGGGTTCTGGACTAGATTAAGTCCAAACCTCTCTTCCAGAGCCATAATTAGGAATTTTTGTGTCTGGTATAAGAGGCAGAAAAGATGCCATAATGGATTGGGGAGTAAGGAAAGAGAAAAGAAAACATAAGATATCTGAGGTCTGGGATATGTCCCCTTTTACCCTTCCCTACCCATCTGCAGACCATTTAGTAACTTCCTATTTTTACTAAGTATTCTTGCTAACTGGGTGCCAAGAGCCTGCATTGGGGTAGTGCAGCAATGTCAAATTCAGTTATAAAGAGATTCCCGCTGGCTACATTTTGAATTAGAAAACCACAAATTAACACTGTGTTGCATTGTATTTTTTCATTTTGTTAAACATTTTCCAATTACATTTTAATCTGGTTCCTGCCCTGGGCACGGTGAGTTTTGCAGGCTGTGTGCAGTCAACGGACTATGAGTTTGATATCTGTGATGGAGTGGATAGAGGGCTAGCTAGCCTTAGAGTCAGGAAGATTTGACTTCACATCTCACCTTTGACCCTGTAACCCTGTCAGGTCAGTGCCCCACAGACCTTTCTAAGTTTGGAAGTGGCAGAATAGTTGGTGATCTGCACTGGTAAAGGGAAGTTCTCATCAATAGTTTTCTGGCCCCTGGAAAGGGATGGCAATCGTCTACTCTACCCTCAGCTCAGGCTTACAGGCAGTCACGGGGGAATGTCATGGCAATGGTGGTTCCAACTCAAATGAAGGTTGACTGAGTAGTCTTACTCCCTCTATGTGTGCTGCAAGGGCCGGGGAGGGTAGGAATTGGCAGAAAGAGGAGTGGGATGCCATTGGATCTTCTCTGTCATCTATTCATACATACCTGTGTCCATAAGTATTCCCAGATACCCTCAAAAGGTGGGTGAGTATGACTGCAGATCCTTCAATATTAGTAAAATGCTTTGTTACCCGCTGCCTCATGCTGTTTAGCTATGGGGTACCTCAAGTCTTCTAGTCCTAGTCTCCCATTCATTTCAGGGGTGATCCCTAGCTATGGTAATTCAGGCAGGATAACTCTTAAATCCTGTACTTGGTATTGTCAGAACCCCAAGGTTTCCCACCCCCTGCCATGTCCAGCATGCTGGTTTAGAAATTTGGAGACTGTCTACTTTTCCCATTCTTTTTTTTTTTTTATAAATTTTATTTAATATGTTTAGTTTTCAGCATTGATTTTCACAAGAGTTTGAGTTACAAATTTTCTCCCCATTTCTATCCTCCCCCCCACTCCAAGATGGCGTATATTCTGGTTGCCTTGTTCCCCAGTCTGCCCTCCCATCTGTCACCCCACTACCCTCCCATCCCTTTTTCCCTTCCTTTCTTGTAGGGCAAGATACATTTCTATGCCCCATTGCCTGTGTATTTTATTTTCTGGTTGCCTGCAAAAACTTTTTTGTTTTTGTTTTTGAACATCTATTTTTTAAAACTTTGAGTTCCAAATTCTCTCC
>JAQQSZ010013372.1:0-11772 GCA_028646595.1 Phalanger gymnotis | reverse complement strand
GTTCTGGGTCCAAAATCGGTGGCTCGTATTGCCAAGCTGGAAAAGGCAAAAGCTAAGGAACTTGCAACCAAATTGGGTTAAATGTATATTTGATTTTTCCCTACATAAAAATAAAAATTTAAACAAAAAAAAAATTCAACTAGTTCAACTGCCTTTTTTTTTTCACAGATGAGACCACTGAGGCTCAGAGAAGTAAAATAACTTGCCTAAGGTCACACAGCAAGTTAGTGGCAGAGCTCAAACTAATCCAAGCTGACTTCCAGTGAAGGACCCTTTTTGCTGTGCCATGATGTTATCTGGGGCTTCCTTAACCCTCTGGTGGTGTCCCACCCCCTGACTAGACCTTCTTTACCTCCTCTCCACCCCCAACCCCCATGGCAGTGCCTTTAACATAGTTGATGTTCCTTCTGAGCACGGCTTGAGTGTTCTGTTGTGCTCTGGGTGCCAGGTTTTAGGAAGGATATGGACAAATTAGAGCTAACAAAACAGTGCTTTTTTTGTAAGGGGGCTATTGAAGGCTCGGGACCCAATCTTAGAAAAGGGCCAAAGAATCAGCCACTTCCAGGTGATCCCTTTAGGAGGTGCCTGCAAATCTTTGGAATGAATTAGAAAAAAATCAACAGTATGATGCATGATCATTGTCTCTGCCCCTGGGTGATCTTTAAAAGTCACTTCATTTAGTCCAAGAGGAAGCCGAACTCAGAGGAATCCAGTTTTTGCCAGGATGTCACTGTAGGTCCCTAATAAATGCTAGTTGACTGACTGACTTAGATGTATTGAGCTGGAGAAGGGGAGGCTTCAAGAAGTCCAGTAGAGCTGGAGATTGGGATGGCAGTGGGGGGGCCCAAGATGCCATGCCCAGCCAGGAGATCAGAAGGATGGACAGACACTACCGCTAAAAGGAGCAGGCATTGGGCATAACGAGTGTTGGGAGATGCTTGCTGTCTTTCAGGGTGAGAATTCTGTGTCTCTTTTCTCCATTTAGGCTTTCTCATGGAAGACTGAAACTGCTCCCTCTGGACACAAGGAGAGTTTGCTTACCTTTCTTTGTTTAAATGTGTACTTTGTCTTTATAAATATAGTTAAACACAGACATTTGCTAGTCTGGGTATACTTTGGGGGAATAGTTAGGAGGAGGCAATTAAGGGGAAAACATCCCCACAGAAGAGAGGAGATGATTTAACCAGAGCACTGTCTCTGTCTGGGGTGTTGGAGTGAAAAGATTGAGAGAATTACGAATTCCTTGTACAGTTCCCCAGAGCTGGGAAGGAACATTTGTACTGGGAAACACATTTAGGTAATAAATCAGTAGTAAGGCATGTGAGGCACAAGTGGTTATGGCACTATTATGCAACACAACACAACACAACATAACACAAATTAAGTATCTGTTGTGTGTAGAGCAGAGTTTTAAAAAGACATTTTCACACCCAGGGCAACTAGAACAAATCAAAGCCTGTCCTTAGTTGAGGAATTGCCCACCAAAGCTAACCACCATCTAGTAACTTCCTCAGACAGATCTATAATCTTACCGATTTAGATGGTCTTTCTAATGTTGCAGCTCCTAACCCATCTATACCTGCCTTTCTTGAGCGACTCTTGTCTATGTCCTTCTATAAATTCTCCAAAGGCAGTTCACCCAACATACTGGAAGCCTTCCTCATTTTCTTTTAATATATTGTTAATTTTTTTTTTGGTTTTTCTGAACTTAGCAAACACCAGCAACTAAGAACCTTTCCATATATAAACAACAAAGAAGACTATATATGAAACTGAATTTCCATTATATATAGCTTGTTTTTCAAAGTATATAATACATTCAGTAAAGTATCTAGAAAGATAATAGATTAAATGCTTACTATGTGCCAGGCACAGCACTAAGTGTTAGGAATCCAAATATACAGTATAAACAGAAAAAAAGACAGGAGCTTCCATTCTAATGGAAGAAGACAGGGTTGGTTGGTTGTTGTCCATTCTCAAAGGGGACCAAAATGACATGACTATGCTAGAGTCAAGTTTCAATGTGTCTGACTGTGGCTGATCAGGCCAGTGTGACCTCGGAATGCTCTACCAGAGGTCGGGCACAAATAGTCCATGTGAACATTTGGAGTGGATATTCTAAATTTGGGCATCTTGCATTTCCTTTGAGCTGTTTCAATTCTGCTTTGCTCATAGAGCACAGTACCTTCTCTGATGTGGGAATGCCATGCTGAATGGTCCCGTACCATTGTCCCCCATGTCACACAATGAGTTCCAAAGTTCTTGAGATAGATCTTGGGAGTGTCCTTGTATTGCTTCTTCTACCTACCATGTGAGTGCTTGCTCTGTGTGAGCTCTCCATAAAAGTCTTTTTGGCAAGTGTCTTTATAGGATACGTTTTTCATTTGAACAACGTGGCCAGCTCATCGGAGTTGTACTCTCTGTAATAGAGTTTAAATGCTTGGCAGTTTAGTTCCAGTAAAGACCTCAGTGTCTGGTACCTTATCCTGCCAGGTGATCTTCAGAATCTTCCTAAGACAGTTCAAACGGAAGCGATTCAGTTTCCTGGCATGGAGCTGGTAGACGGTCCAGCTTTCACAGGCATACAGCAATGAGGTCGGCACAACGGCTCTGTAGAGTCTAATACCTCTTCCCTCCCATACTTTCTTTTGGAGCCTCCCAAACACTGAGCTAGCTCTGGCAATGCATGCATCAACCTCATTATCAACGTGTACATCCCTGGAAAGTACACCACCAAGGTAAGTGAACTTATCCACAGCATTCAAAACTTCTCCATTAGCTGTAATTGATGGTTCCACGTATGGATGATGTGGTGGTGGCTGATGCAGCATCTGGGTTTTCTTGGTGTTAATTGTTAGGCCAAAAGTAGCACAATGGAAGAAGACAACAAATTACGTGGAGGGGTGTGTGTGTGTGTGTGTGTGTGTGTGTTGTGTGTGTGTGTGCATGTGTGCGTGCGCGTGATGAAGCTATCTTCCCAAGGGCAATGGTGACACTCTGGAGAGTTAGGATTAGAGCCCAGTTTGTCACATGGGCACTCCCTTAAATGGAGGCTCTGGGTAGGGGCTCTTCACCCAGTGTAGGAGGGAACTGAAGAGAATCAGGAGCAAGGCTGTGTTAGAAGTTAATTTATTTGGCCAAAGCTATCCTGCTTGTTTGTGTTTCCCTCTAAACTTCCTTCTGTTGTTTTTTTAAAATGTACTTAAAAATGATTCACTGATTCTCTTGACATTTTACTTGCATCACTGTCATGAGCACTCCCTTCCCCCTCCTCTAATGAAAACAAGCCTCCTTCATTACCAGTAAACATGGCCAAGCAAAAGAAATCTACACGTCGGCTATGCCCAAAAATGTATGCTTCCTTCCTCACTTTCAGTCCATCGTCTCTGCATCAGGAGGTGGGTAACGTGCTTCCTTTTTGAGGAACTCCTCTGGACTTGTATTTGGTCATTGTGTCAATCAGAGTTCTCAAGTCTCTCAAAGTTGTTTTTGTTTATAACGTCACATATATTGTTCCAGTGCTGCTGATTTCATTCTGCTTTAGCTCTTCCTTGTTTTCTCCTGACATCTTGAGAATACTAGTGGGGCACTCTGGATGTCCACTTATCACCCCTTACTCTCAGCATTTCTGTGGTAAGATTGTTTACTTCTGTTCTCCAAAATGTCCCATTTATTACATGGCTCAGTTTGCTCCCGCCCACTTTGTACCTTTTCATAGGCCTTTGTGTATAATCATTTTTCAGCTTTTCAGAGGATGTGTTCAGCATCTCTAAAATTCAGACTAAAATTCATCTTAATATTCTACTCCTGTTTAACTTGGGGCCTAACTCATTGTCCATTTTTTTGAGGGGGGAAGGCAGGGCAATTGGGGTTAACTGACTTGCCCAAGGTCACACAGTGAGCAAGTGTCAAATGTCAGAGGTCAGATTTAAACTCAGCTCCTCCTGACTCTGGGACTGGTGCACTATTAACTATGCTACCTAGCTGCCCCTCATTGTCCATTTATACTGTCTTCTTGAGCTTTATATTCTCATCTACATGAACTACAGTTTGTCTATCCAGGCATTGTCATCTGAGCAAAAGACATTAATTATCTACTTGGTCTTTCCTGTGTGGATGAACAGGCCAAACTCTTGTGATGGGTTATGAATCTTTCAGAGGGCGTTACAGTGTTCCAGGACCTGAAGAAACCAGCAAGATGTCATCTGCAAACAGCACCATCTAGAAGACCTCATCATCCATAGTAAATATCTTTCCATAATGGATGCTCAGCTTTGGTGAGCATAAGATTTCCTTTTTTTTTAATGCCTTGACTGATGGTGTGATCAGAGGGTCATTGAACTAGGTCATCTCTTTTATATTTTTCAAAGATGAGTGGGCAACACTTTGTGGGAAGAGAACCTTTAAGGAGTTGTTTTTCTCTACTGAATCAAATGCTTTTTCATAAGCAACAAACAATAAGTGTAGTGGGATCTTATATTCTTTATATCTTTCAGTCAATTGTATGTTGGTAAATATGTGGTCCATTGTGGAAAGTTACTTGTGAAACCTGTCCACTACTAAGACCCTTACCAAGTGTGTCCTTGATGAATCTATAGCTGATCCTCGTAGAAATTTTGTATTGATGGGAAAGAGGCAAATAGATCAAAAGTTGTTGACATTTTCTTGTTTTCTTCCATTATTAGTTAAGTTCCAGATCTTTAAAAAAGTGCTTTTCCTATTTTCTACTTCTGCATTCAGATACCTTGCAAATTAGTTCTTTAATGTCCTCACAGTTGTGTAATATTTTTTAGCATGGATCTCTTTTATGGACATTTCATTCAATGTTTGTTCTCTTTAGAGCCATTTATACTTCAATGTTAGTTCTCTTTACAGCCATTTATATTTCCTCTAGAAGTACATCCAGGCCTGTAGTGACTTTACTATCCTTTATGGTGAAAAGTTTATTGTAGCAATCTGCAGAATTTCTCCCTCCCCCTTTTTAAAAAGTCTGTTTTCTTCTCTTCTCTTTCCATCCTTTCTCTTTTCATCCTTTCTCTTTCCATCCTGGGATGACTTTGCCAAATTGGGTCTCACATCAAGCTTTCTTTCAACTGGTTTTACCCACCACTGCTTCTGTTTATGAAGCAACATCATTTATTATCTTCTGTGGCCTTTCTTTTTAAGAATGACTTTATATTTTGAAACAATATTGTCTTTGTTTGGCCCACCATCTTTGTGCTTGCCAATAAGTCAAGTATTTGCTGATTAAAACACATCCCATCCTATTCAGGTGTCAACCCAGACCATCTTTGGAGTTCTTGCCCTAGGGCCTAACTTAATTGTTTAGGAAGTGAGTATATCAAATTCACCTATTTAGCTCACTCTATCTATTACTGGACCTAAACACCAGACAGTGTTTTAGCTTCATATCCCATCCAGCCGTCTACTTAGGCCAGTAGGTCTGCTGCTGTGACCTGCCCTTCCCTTCACACCCCTGACCAGCCCTATCCACACTAGTCCTGAGACCTGGATATCTCTATTCATCCTTCCTCATTTCCCCACCCACCAACCCAATTGATTGGTGACTGAGTATATGAAAACTAGGTCCCCCTAGCACACTATATTTACTGCTAGCTCTAGACAAAGATTATACTTTAGCTTCACATCCTATCCAACATCCAGCCAGGACATCTCACCATCTCCCTCCTGCCACTGACCTCCTCTTTGCCACCTTTACAGACCCCTCCCCACATCCTTGGAACAAAGCTCCCTCAGCTAGGTACTGCTCTCCTATATGTGCTATCTTGCCCTATTAGAATATATGCTTCTTGAGGGCAGAGGCTCTCTCTTTGAAAATATTTGTATCTTCAATATTTAGGCACAGTGCTCGGGACTTAGGAAATGCTTAAAATTTTTTTTCCTTCTCTCTCTTTTCTTTTTTCCTTCTTTTCTTTCTCACTCTTTCCTTCCCTCCTTCCTTCCCTTATTTCTTCCTTCCTTCCTTCCTTCCTTTCCTTCTCTTCTTTCCATTCCTTCCCTCTTTTTGTTTCCTTGTGATAGGAATTGGTTTTCATCAGTTAAACCTCTACAAAAAATTATTGTAATGGGGGTTGATATTATTTCTGTTGTCTTTTATCTAGTTTTCATTATGAATAACTTACTTAGGTAGGTCAGGACTGAGTTGTTTCAATTCCATGCCATATTTCTTTCTCATTATAATTCTTTCTTTTAGCTTTATACAAATTCTGATCTTTAATGTTGGTGGCCTAACTGAACAGCCTTCCGATTTAAGGATGGCTCCCATAACAATAGCAAATCTTTTCCTGTTTGTTAAAATGTAATCATTTCGTTTAATAGCAATAATAGCTAATGGTTATATAGCACTTAAGTTTTTCAAAGTGCTTTGTATATATAAAATCTCATTTATCATTTTTTTGGTTGTTATTATTTACCATTCAGTATGTCCAGCACATCATGGTTCTTTTTTCAAAGAAAGTATTCATGATACAGAAGTGTGAGACTTCTGTATGGCTTACAAGTCTTTGGCTTCTCCCATTCTTTATTACTGTCCTATGCTTTCTGATATATTCTCACTGTCTTCACCCATTTCTACCATCGCAATGAAGTCACTAAGTATCAATTGTATATTAATTTGGAGAGTCATCAATTTCTTCATAGAATTTCTCTACATTTTCCTTCTCTGAAAACAATATTGGCAATAAGTAACAATTATTTTTCTGGCTGTCTTTTGCAAATGCTTTCCCTGTGCTCTCTGGAATACTTGATTCACAGGTAACAAAGTTGCTTTTATCGTAAACCCTTGCCTTTCTCACTCCTTCCATCTTCTGACATTCACTAAGTCTTGGCTCCCTCCTGATGACATGGCATCAGGCTACTGGTCGTACTTTCAATCTTACCACTCTACTTGATGGTGATGGTAGGGGAGTTGCTTCTGTTTGCCACATCTAGATTCTCCTTTTACTACCATTATGCATTAACTTCTACTCCTCTGAGGTTCATTAAATCTATATTTCTCAGTGGGTCAGAATTCTGGTGGCTATCTACCAATCTCCAAGACACTTCTCTTTCTTCTTTCAGTGAGCTCAGTGGTTCTTTCTCTCTTCTTGCCCTTATACTCAGTGATTTTAACAGACATACTAACCTTTCCTTCATTACCCTAACTTTCCAGTTCCTCACTTCATTTTTAAAGAGTTCCTCAACTCATTTTCCACCACTTTCTCCTCCATCCCACCTCATCTGCAGGCAAAGATGGTCATGCCCTTGATCTTGCCATCACCCACACGTGTTCCATTTCCATGTTCACAAACTCTGAAATTCCTTTCTTTGATCACAATCTTTTGTTGCTCCTACTTTCCCTCTGCCTTCCCTCTGCCCCCTAACTAGTTTTTTGTCCCTACTGTGATCACCAGTTTCTCCACCTCTCAATTCTTTCCAAGGCCATGCCTTCCCCACCTTAACTCCTCATAACCCAACTGAACTCGACACTATCTTCTACTCTTGACTCCATTGCTCCATTATCCTATCTTGCTCTGCCAAATCCCAGCCTTCGATTATTCCCACTATCCATTGCCTTTGTTGCTATTCATGTTCTGCTGGACAAAGCTGGAGAAAATCATTGAACCATGCTGATTGGGTGCAGTACAAATTTATGCCATGCAATCTAAATTGGGCCCTCATGGCAGCAAGGTAATCCTTTTATACCTCCCCAATCAATTCACTATCCCCCTGCCATAGGGGATATTACAAATCTTTTCATCCTCCTCAAACCTCCTACGGCATCCCCTTCTCCTCCCCCCTCAGCTGAGAACTTTATCTCATATTTCACTGAAAAAAATTGAGGCATTCCTTGAGAGAGTTCTTTTCCCCCTATTCCTCATCTCACATCACTCAGATGCCTTCTCCAGCTATCTGCGGGGATGGTCTATTGCTGGGCCCTAGCTGACAGAAGTGACTTCATGTTTGACCTGCCTGTATACTAGCAAATTCCTGTGCACTCAATATTGGTTTAGTCAACTTCATCTAGGCAAGGAATGAAAAGCTGATTATACTGATTATAATCAGCTTAGCAAACTTCATCTAATCCAGGTATGCAAGGTTAGCAAACTTTCTTAAGCACAATGCCCTTGTGGTTGATAAGGTGTGTGAGGGAGGGTCCTAGTACAAACCATTCATTCATTGACTGCTCCTGAGATCCTCCTCCCACTCAGTCACTGTGAATCTGCCCAGAAACAATAATCAACTATAACCGAAGAGGCCAAGAGACCTGGGCTCTTCCTTAGGGTATGGATTCTGTTGTGTACCCAAGCTACCACTTTTCACGTACTCTTAGGACCATAGGGCTTGGGAGCCTTCATTTTGAATGTCTGTGAGTAGTAAACTTCCTGATCCATGGTCCTTTGAGGGCTTATATTCTTTTTGGTACCTGACCCATGATCTCTGAATATCTCTCCTTCACCTCTGTCTCATATGAAGACACAGTCCTCCTCCTTGCCTAGGCAAGCCTCTCTATATACACAAGTGATCCCATTCCAGTCTATCTTGTTCAGTAAATTGTGCCCTTTACTCTCTTACTAATCATCAATATTTGTCTACCAGCTTCCTTGCTACCTATAAAAAATGCCCACATCTCCCCCAACCTCAAAAAAGTCCCCAATTGATCAGCCCATCTCCACTAACTATCATCCTCTATCTCTCCTCTCTCTTTTTGCGCTAGCCAAGTTGAGAAAGCCATCTACAATGGGTGCCTCTACTACTTTTTATCCCACTTGCTTTTTAAGTCTCTGCAGGCTGCTTCTGATCTCTTCATTCACCTCAAAGTCACCAATGATCTCTCACTGGCCAGATCTAATAGTCTTTTCTCCCTTCTCATCTTTCTTGATTTTTCTGTAACCTTTGATGCTATTGATCACCCTTTTATCCTTGATACTCTCTTTTCTGGGGGTTTTTGTGACAGTGCTCTCTTGCGCTTTCCTATTTGTCTGATTGCTTCTTTGCTAGATCTTGCCTGCTAATTGTGGGTGACCCACAAGGTTCTGTCCTAGGCCCTCTTCTCTTCTCCCTCTCAACTACTTTCATTTGGTGATATCATCAACTTCCATGGATTCAATTATCATCCCTCTGCAGATGATTCTCAAATATATCTATTTGGGCTGGGGGAGGCCCTGAGGGATCACACTTGGGTCCTGCTGCTCTCACCTTGCCTCCCCGCTCCCCCCAGCTTCCATGGACCCCAGAGAAAATGCACGTGCCATCCCCCCCGCCCACCTGAGGGGCCCTCAGACTGGTGCCACCAGCATGGCCACTGGTCAGCTTGCCCTGCTGAGTGTCTCTGACAAGACAGGACTGTTGGACTTTGCAAGAAATCTGAAGTTGGTTGGTGTGATGACATTGCTTCTGGAGGGAGACAGATGCTGGTCTGGTTGTCAGGTATAGAAACTCCCTGAATATTCTAAAACTATCTTCTAAAGCAAGAATTCCATATGCATCAGGGCCCTTATTAGATTTCCTTACCAAATGGTTTAGATCAAATGTGACTTAAAAGTATAGAAGAAAATAAAATAAAATACTTTGCTTAAAAATGTCAATTTATGTTCCTATGCCTCAGATCTAACTTAACACATGCAGGAATATTAGCGATGAGGATTGTTAATGTTTTGTGTTTTATAAAACAATACCCTTACTTAGAACTTAAAATTTTAAAGAAACTGTCTAATATGTTGCTGAAAATAGAACATCTTCAGGTCTTTGGTCTGGGAATGGAATCTGGCTGTTGGATCCGTCCCTAGGTGGTGGCATAGCATAACTCAACTCTAACTCCCCTTGCTACTTCATTGTTTTAGATGTATGTCTCTATATTCTTCTATTTGGAAATACAATCAGTTCTAAGAACAAGCTATTAAATGGGACAGATAAACTTATTTCCGTCCATATAGACATTCAGTGTTCAGAGGTCTGTGATCACCCCTTATGGAAAGCAGTTTGGAATTATGCTGAGAAAGTGACTACAGTATCCATACCTTTTGATCCAAGGATCCCAATGCTAGACATATACCTTATAAAGGTTAAAGGTGGAGGGTGGGGTTGGAGAAGACCAATATATACTAAACATTTTAGTGGTACTTTCTGTGGTAGCAAAATTTTTGGAAAAAAGTAGATACCCATTAATTGGGGAATAGGTAAATATTATGGCACATAAATGTAAGAGAATATTATTGTACTATAAGAAATGATGATTGAAAAATATAGAAAAAATAGGGAGATTTTCAAGATGCAAATGAAGTAAGCAAAACCAGGAAAACAATATACATAAGGACCGTCAGCCATGCAAATGGAAAGAACAGTAACAGTCAAAATTGCTAATTAATTATAATGAGCAAGGTTTGTCCCAAAGAGATGAGAACATACCTTCCTCTGCTCCCTTCATTGTACTGAGTACGGACTATGCATGTGGAACATTACCTATAATGTCATACCTGATTGTTGTATTGCATATTTTTGCTAGACTACTATTTTTCTTTTCTTTTTGTTATTCTTTGTTACATGGGATGGGGCTCAGGGGCCTTAAAGGTTAAAGAGTAAAACTGTACTACGACTTTTGTCGTACAAGGGGATACCCTGTATTGGGAAATATAAACAATGTGAAAATCAAAGAGCAATAAAATATTTTTAAAGAAAAGAATAATTTCAGCTATTGATAGTCTATTAATACTTTTGAAAATAAACATGATTCAATGAGAATCTAATTATTAGGTATTATACTTTCTAAATGTAACAGTATCTTAAGACCTTTGAAGAGTGTCAGATAAAGCATTGCTTATTTATAATCTGTCTATCTATCTATCTATCTATCTATCTATCTATCTATCTATCTATCTGTCCATCCCTAATCTTTTCTGACTTCCAATCTCACGTCAGCTACCAGCAGACATCTTAAACTGGATGTCCCATAGACACCTTAAACTCAACATGTCCAAAAGTGAGCTCATCTTTTCCCCCGAAACTTACTCTCTAACTTCCCTGTTACTGTTGAGGGCACCGCCATCCTCTCAATCACCCAGGTTCACAACCGAGGTGTCATCCTGGACTTGTCACTCTCTCTCCCCCAATCTATTGCCAAGGCCTGTTGATTTTACATTTGTAAGCTCTCTTCCAGAAGCCACCTTCTCCCCTCTAATATAGACACCACCCTGGTGCATGATGTTATCACCTCACTCCTAGTCTATTGCAATAGCATACTTGTGGGTCTTCCTGTCTCAAGTCTCTACCCATTCCAGGCTATCCTTTACTCTGCTATCAAAATTATCTTCCTAAAACTCAGGAATACTGACCATGTTACTTCCCTCTTTAGTTAGATCCAGTGGCTCTCTATTACCTCCATTATCAAATAAAAAATCCTCTGTTTGACTTTTAAAGCCCTTCATGGCTTTCTCCTACTTCCCTCCATATATTCTACAACCCAGTGAGATTAACCTCCTCACCCTTTCTTAATGCCAGACACTTCATCTCCCTATTTGGTGCATTTTTCACTGGCTGTCCCTCTTGCCTGAAAGGCTGTCTCTTGTCTTTGCCTCCTGGATTTCCTGATTTCCTTCAAGTTTCAGTTAAATTCTCACCTTATGCAGGTAGCCTTTCCTGGTCTCTGAGAGTATCTTCACTTTATCCTGTATGTCTCTTTTCTTTCTTTTTTTAAAAAATTTTTTTATTCAATATTTTTAGTTTTGTTGTTACAAATTTTCTCCCCGTTTCTACCCTCCCCCCACTCCAGGATGT
>JAQQSZ010013371.1:0-11772 GCA_028646595.1 Phalanger gymnotis | reverse complement strand
AATTCCTCTGCTGCCATACTGGCTGTATGACCTCTCCCATTACCTCACTGAGGCGACCAAGAGCCCTGAACAGGGCTCCCTGGTTGAGCCCTCACTCACACGGAGACCATGGAAGCAGGACTGTCAGTAACTCTTACTCCAATCCCCTTCCCACCTTTTTGTTCTCCAGGATACCCTTCTCCTTAAATTGTGACTCTTTCTCCAGCCATTCCCTCAGCCTCCCCACCTTCTCAACCCACCCTTGACTCAACCCAATGACTAACTTTCCTTTCAAATTGGGCCATAGTCAGGGGGTATGCTGGAGCCAGCTCCAACTGAGCCGACTGCAAAATTTTCTATGTGAATATTTATGCTTCAGAAACCAGCAAATGCTTGCTTGATTTATTATTTTATTGATTGTCTACATTTAAAAAAAGGGATGGAAAAATGCTAAAAATGCTGATTAGACTGAAAAGTGTGTCTTGTGTACATTTTTATTTTTCAGACAGCTGGTTGTTAAAAATTCATGAGCATAACCTTGGTAAGGGAAAATGACAGTTGCTTGCCTCAATGCCAGAGCAGGTGGTTAGCTAGATACCACCACTGTTTATGACTCATTTGTCCGGAGAAATCCTGATAAGAATGTCTTTTCTGCCATGAGAAGTTGCAAAAATATATCAATGGCTGTCTTTCCTAGTTTGAATTTCAAAGCAGAGATTTTGCTCTAATAAAATACTACAGCTTTAAATTAATCTCACTTCTTCAAGCTTCTTAAGTGCTCCTCTTTTTCGTTTAAATTATAATGCACACAGTTTAGCAAACTGGATGGTTAAACAGCTTTATCACAGTTGATTCAGAGACATAGTAAACATTTATACATAGAAAGATAAAGAAAGCTATGAGAAAATGGATAAGCCCTTTGCCTTGTGAAGACATCAGGCTTGAGCCCTCTTTGTAGAGAAGGAGGCGAAGAGGGAAAGAGTGAAAAGTCACTGTCCACATTCTTGAGCGCTGCTGATCTTCCGTCTGCTTCTTTATAGCAGTAGCCCCTGTGGCTTCTGTGGGGTTTTCTTGGCTTCTCTTCCACACAAGTCCAAAGAATGGGGTTGGAACCACCTGTAAGTCTCCTCCAGTCTCCAAGGTCAGGGTAAAACTCCCTAGGCATTGAGGAGAGGAACCCTGAGAGATTTCTGTCCAAAACTTTCAGGCATTTTCCTCTAGCATCCTGATCTCCTTGGCAATGCCAACCAAGTAGGAGAAGAATTGGACAAAACAATGCTACACATAAAACTTAGTAAATTACTTGATTTGAGCTTGGTGTGGGGATGGTGAAGTAGGGACAAGGAATGGCCTGTTGAAGGAAAGAAGTAAAATAGATCTCCAAGTTTGTGGGCCATCGGGATTAGAGGAGAAAGATTGCACTAGTGAGAAAAGTTGGGCAGTTGTGAAGAATGTCAATGGGACAAGGGATGTGAAGATAATGAATCAGGTTTTGTGTGTAGCAAGGGTCATTAGAGAAATTCCTGATTTGCGTGACTGGGGCACCTTCCATGGAGATGTTCATGCATTCTGGCTCCTTTCTGATCAACATGCACCTTGCTGAAATGGACCATCATGAGTGGTCCTCAGTGACTAGGGATGCATCCAAGATTATTGGGATCTAAATGAGGAGGGTGGAAGAGCTATTCACTTTCTGGACTTCAATAGTAACAGGTACAAAGGGCTTTGCTTTCTTTGGGGACTCTGCCTTAGTTTTTTCTTCTTATATTTCCAGTAATATTGGTGAGGGAATTTCTTTTCTCTCCCTTCCCCAGCATCAATAGCAGCTGGCATTATGAGGTTCCTCATGACAAAAGCCCATCCTTCTGATAGAATTGTCAGTCATCTTCAGTGTAGCCCAAGTCACTGGGGACCACTTAGGAGTTCCCTGTGTCATGTCACAAAGTATACATCACTGGAGCTGAACTATCTTGTTTGTGAATTTGTGAGCACAAACTCACATGGCCCATTTTATCTAGCTTGCCCCAGCCAGATTTGATATTCTAACCTAGACATCTTCTTGCCATACACTCTAGCACCGAACCCTCTGGAAATCAGGCCCTGGGACATCTAATCTACTAATTTTTGGAAGTCCCCTCCTTGCCTGGGGCTAAGTTGACCCGATTGGTGAGTATATGAGGGAAAACTCACACAGCCCACAATATGAAGCCATAATTCACATTTCATCCTGGTCATCTTCTTGCCATCTGCCCTGTTGTCCCTACTCTTTCACCTGTCTCAATTTCCACCACTTTCTCTGGGAATTATGATCAATCCAACTCTGCCATTAGGGTAGCAGTGGGATATCTGTGCAATGAGAACATATAGGCTGTTTGGAAAGTACATTTTATTTGCCTTCAAAAGACCTAGGTTTGGATCCTGGCTCTGCTGCTTTCTACTTGTGTCACCTTGGGCAGGTGAGTTTATCTTTAAAGGCAACAGTTTTATCCTCTATAAAATGAGGTGATGCACTGGATCATCTCTAAGTTCCCATCCAATGATAAAGGGGCAAGACTAGTTTAAAATCAGGGGCTGTGGACTACTTTGTTCTTATTTATCAGGTAAGGATAAAATGAGGCAATAACCTTCTAACAATACCTGCCATTTGTGAGTGACTCCATGCCTACTTTACTAGTTCAGGATATGAAAGAATATTCTTTGTTACGTGACAAGGCCTAAGGGATTTCTCCTCAGATGGGATGGAAAGAATCCAGAATAGAAAATGATGGGAGAATTGATTGTGCCTTTTTACATTTCCACATACTGGGTGTGTTTGCATTCAGGACTTACTTCAGAGAAAGCATGTGGTGAAAATATCCTCCACAATTAAGTCTTTTTTTCCCCTTCTCAACCCTAGTCTCTAGATTTGGGTGAACTAAATGTATAAAAGAAAACATTTATTGAGGTAGGAGTGGATTCATCACTGAGTTTCCCTGCCAAATTCAGAATTAGATAGTGGAAAAATCCTATTTATTTTAGTTTGTTAATCTGCCAGAAAACTGTTGGAAAAAATAAAGACAAGCCAGATGAGGACTTGGTTTATGGAATGAACCATAGATGACATATGACTGAACTTCTTGAGTGAAATATACTTGTTCCCTACTTATATTTCCCACTTTAAGTTTAGTATCTCTAATAACTTTGATTTGTGTCATTCTTTTGTATTGTGTTAAACTACAGTAAAAAAATGAAAAAAACCCTAGTATATTGCAATGTTGGAATCACCATTAAGACTCAGGAAATTGAAAGGTTCAGCTTTACGCATCACCATTTAACTGTCAGATTGTATATGTTGTACGTACGCTGTTGATGCTGTCAAAAGAACATTGTATTTACTCTGTAACATAGTTAAGTTAATGTTTTTGTACAAAGTTTATTTGATTAACTTGCTTTGTTTTGGAAAACACATGGTTGGGACAAAAGAGGCTTGTCTTAAACCTTCCTTAAACTAAAAAATGATGGGCATTTGTGAAATAGAAAAATAGGAGATATAGGAAAATATTGATGGTGGTGTGGCATAGAGAAAGACTGTTGGATTTGAATTTGAAGGATCTGAATTAAAACCTGGCCTCTGCCAGTTACTACCTTGATAACCTTGGACAAGTCATTTACCTTCTCTGTGCTTTAGTTTCCTCATTTATAAAATTAAGGAGTTGGATTCAGGGGCTTCTTAGGTCTTCTTTAGATCTAAATCTATGATTCCTATACAGTCATTTCCAAGATTTGCTGGAGGGAATTGAAATGTTTAGACCCAGATCCCCTTCATTACTCCAAAACAGCGAGAAATGTACCAAATAAAGTAAAAGAACAAAATCAACAACAAAACCAGGAGAAAGAAAAGAAATCTTCTGAAAATCAATGCAGGAAAATCAGTAAAGAGATGAAAGAAGTGAGTAAACAAAAAAAGCATCCCTACTGTTATAAATAAGTACTGAGGAGTAAAAGTAGAAAATGAAGAGAAATGTCCATAAGAAAGGAATAAAACTGCAATAACAAAAACTAATTCCCCAGGAATGAGAATGGAACAATTGCAAGGATCTTTGGAGTAAATTACAAACTTAGCGCAAGAATTAACTAAAATGGTAACAAGAAAAACAGAAGTCCCTAAAGAATTTGAAAATCCAAAGAAAATCAACAGTATAGAACAAGTAATGGAAATCTTAACAAAGCAGTGGATAGTCTGAAAAAAAAATTACAGATAAAACTCCCCAAATCAGGGATGCAGTGACAAAATAAGACTGAACAAAACAAAACAAAAAACAGTAAAAATGGAAGACCAGTTCTTTATAAACAGAAGCAGTGGATTTCCTCTTCCTTCTCCTCTTTCTTCCTATTTTGCCCTTTGTAGTCAAATGCCTCCACTTTCTCTCGTCTCACTCTCTTCTTAACCCTTTACAATCCAGCTTCCAACCTTATCATTCCACCAGAACTACTCTCTCCAAAGTTACTAATGATCTCTAAGTTGCCAGAGCCAATGGCCTTAGCTCAACCCTTGTTCTCCTAGATCTCTATGCAGCCTTTGACTCATCCTTTCTTCCTTAATACTTTCTTCCCTGTAGATTTTCAGGACACCATTATCCCCTGGTTCTTTTTCTACCTGTTCATTCCTAGTTCCTTTTGCTAGATCTTCATCCATATCATACCCTCTAACTGTAGGTGTCTCTCAGTGCTCTATTCTGAGTCATCTTTTCTTCCTCTATAGTGCTTCTGGCAATGACCTTGTCTAAAAGATTATTTTGTAGAGAACTCACGCAGAGCAAGCACTCACATGGTGGTCAGACAAAGCGATACAAGGAGAGTCTCATGGTCTCTCAAGAACTTTGGAATTGATTGCATGACATGGGAAACGCTGGCACAGGACTACCCAGCATGGCGTGCCCTCATCAGAGAAGGTGCTGTGCTCTACGAGCAAAGCAGAATTGAAGTAGTTCAAAAGAAATGTAAGATATCAAAATTTAGAGGATCCACTCCAAATGTTCATATGGACTATTTGTGCCTGACTTGGGGTACAGCATTCCGAACTCTTACTAGTCTAATTAGCCACAGTTGGACTCACTGTAGCTTGACTCTAACATAGTGGCGTCATTTTGGTCCTCTTCAAGAATGAAGGGCAACAACCATACTACACTTGGTGATCTCATCATCTCCTGTGGATTTAATTACCATCTCTTTGGTGACAATTCTTAAATCTACCTACTTTGCTCCAAGTTTTTAGTTGACTTCTAATCTTCCATTTCCAACTGAGTATTCAAGGAAGCCAGAGAAATTAAGTGGTGGAGATGAGGAGGGAGAATATTCCAGGCACAAGGACCAGCCAATTCAAAGTCATGAAGAGGAAAATGGAGTGTTGTGTTTGAGGAATAGCAAGTGGGGCAGTGTAGCTGGATCATAGAGTGCATGGAAGGGAATAAAGTCTAAGACTGGAAAAGTAGAATGTTATCATGTTTTGAAGAGATTTAAATGCCCTAAACAGGTCATTGTATTTGATCTTGGAAATAATGGATAACCACTGGAATTGATTGAATAGGTTGTTGGGGAATGCTATAGGTAGACCAGCCATTTAGAAAAATCACTTTGCCAGATGAATAGAGCATGGATTGGAATGAGGAGAAAGTTGAAGCACAGAGACCAATTAGGAGGTTATTGTAATAGTCTAAGTCAGAGTTTCTTAGGCTTTTTTCACTCTCGACTCCTTCAGTGCTTCTTAAACCCCATATGGAGTTGAGTAACTGAATGTGGGGTCGTGAAAAATTTGGCAACAGTGAAAAGTTTTTGAACATGCAACAGCCAAAAATCAATTCAAAATCAAACACATAATGAATCCGAGGTGTTTCTGGCAGTGCTTGCCTGTGTTGCATCGTTCAAGTTCACTGCAGCCTTGGTTCTGAACACACAACGTGCACTCTGCACCACGCATACCGTCAAACCACACAACGCCGATGAATGCTGCCGGAAACAGCACGGCTAAGATTTGAGACTATTGTATGTGATGAATTGCAGTGTTTTTACTATACACACAAAATTGTTAAATGAATTTTGGCTTGATTAGAATGAAATTTCTAACAATTTCTGACATAGCCCTAAACATACTTCCACCATTTTATATTATATATTTCTGTGAAGTGGCATTCTCAGCACTGACTATTACAAAAGCAGAATATTGATCAACTCTGAAAAAAATGTTGAAGATGTTCTGTGTCCTGCTGTATCAAATATTCTGCCAAGATTTAATTCTTTAAGTAAAAATTAACAAGCCCATCCATCTCATTAGTATGCAAATTTGCTTTCATCTTTAATAAATGGTAAAATTATATGCATACCAAAATTGTTTTAAAATAAATTTCTTTGTGTTTTTTTAATCAGTAAATGTTTGATTTGTATACCTATTTTATATGCCTGTATGCCTGGGGTTGTGTAAACATTTTTCGGACCAAAAGGGGTTGCATGAAGAAAAAGTTTAAGAAGCTCTGGTTTAGGTGATAGGTAACAGGGGCTCATAACAGAGTGTTGGCCATGTGAATGTAGAAAAGACTTTTACAAGAGATATAGTGATGGTAAAGGCAGCAAGATTTGACAGCAGATTGGATATGTAAGGTGAATGTGAGTAAGGAGCTCAATATGACACCAAGATTGGGAGCTTAAGCAACTGGGAGAATAATGGTGCCCTTAACAGTAATGGGAAGATTAGCAAAAGAGGACAGTTTGGGGAGAGACAGATAATAAGTTTTGTTTTGGCCATGTTAAGTTTTAGTTACCCATGAGATATACATGTCAAGATTCCCCAAACGGCTATTGGTAATGTAGGGCTGTAGCTTAGAAGAGACTAGGGGTAGATAGTTATGGAAATTACCTACATAGAGATGATCATTAAATCCTTGGGACCTGATGAGATCACTGAGTGATAGAGTATAGGAACAAAAAAGTGAAGAGGGACTAGCAGAAAGTCTTAGTAGTTAGTTAGTATTTACATGCTAGAAGAATGAGACAAACATTTTGTTCCTTATAAGTGGCACGTTATCTAAGGATCATTTAGAAGGGTAACCATGTGGAAATATCTGAGGGAGGTCAAAGAAGGGAAGGTAAAGATGTAAAATTTGAATGCCATGGGTAAAGGTCATTTATGTTTTGCCTCTTAATTTTAGTTTTCATAAATAATTATGGAATTGATTTGAATTGGGTTTTTAAAAAGAGATGGCAAATGAGGGAAGGAAGAATCATCCTTGTATATAGGATTCATAAGGCATGTGTGTAATGTATAGTGCACAGGCAAAACTAATTTACCATTGTGTATACTAACTAATGTGGTGGAAACACTAATTAGACATACTTCTCAATGCATTCTATCATACTTTATTAACCAATAGAATGGTAATAGTAGTTTGTAGTTAGGTATTAGACAATACAAACATTAGGCTCATCAGAAATTAATCACTAGTAAGATTCCTAGGACTTTATGGTAAACATGTTTCATACCAGTACTCAGTGACAAGGTTTTCTCTCTGCCTAGCTGGAGGCAGTGTATCTCCCTCTGAGAGGCAGCTGCCCGGCAAGTCATGTCACCATTAGACATTTAGCACCTCCCGCAACCAAATCATAAGTTACTAAAGTCTAAGGTGCTTGGAACACAAGAGCCAGTCCTAGTCATGATCCAGGAACAGGCTGAAAGCAGAGGCCTCCAGTAGATTTCTTATAGTTCCAGTGATGGGCATTAAATGGTTACACCTGAGTGTTGATTGGTGGCTAGTGACCTTATTTGTTTACCAATTAATTTGATTGATACCTTATGATATAAGCTGCTGATGATTTTTTTTAAACCAAATTTTCCAGTTGGTGGTCTGTCCTATTTGAGGGTCCCATATCTTTACTAGTTTTCTATGAATACCCATATGCTATTTACCAACTTATACTACCCATATTCTTATTTTAATATTGAAAAACAAGTTATAAAAAACAGGCATCAAAACACTTCATCACAAAATATTGGCTGAATACAAAATGGAGTCACACATCAAATCAACAAATTTATTCTCAATACAAAAGGGAAAAAAAAGATTCCAATAGCAAAATAGTGTCATGGTGTCTGGGTTTGGACTGAGAAAAGGTGGCATGAGGAATGTCTTCAAGTAAACGTGGAGTTGGGGATCAGATGTTTCAAACAAAACAAATTTCAGTACTTAGTACTTCTTATTTTTAAAAATATATGATGGGATTTGAGAGAGAAAAAATACTTAATAATGATAACCCTGAATGGCAATAACCTAAACACACCCATAAAACAGAAGACAGTTGTGGAATGTTTTATAAAGTAAAACCTAACAATTTACTGCATACAAGAAACACACTTAAATTGTAAAGTGGGTCAGTCAATAAACATTTATTAAGTACCTACTGTGTGCTAGGCACAGTGATAAAAGACATATGCAGAGTTAAAGCAAGATGTTAGAATAAACTAATTTATTCTTCAACTGAATTTTTAAAAGGAAAGATATGAAATTATGATTTTAAATAAAGAAACAATAAAAATAGATATTGTAAAAAAAGTAGCAAGCTACATTATGCTTAAAAGCACCACAAATGATTAAACAATATTAAAATTAAACATTTATAGTGATTGGTTTAGCATTTAAATCAAGTTCAAAAATAGCTAACCAGTAAAGCAATAATTGTGACTTCAATGTGCCTCTTTTAGACTTCTGTGAATCTAACAAATACAAACAAAGAGGAAGTTATAGATCAGAATAGTAAGTTAGAAAAATGACGTCTAAAGGTTATTGAGTTAGAATCTGAAATAATATGTTTACGTTTATTTTATTTTAAATATTTTCAAATTACATGTACATATGTTAACAATCATTTAAAAACATTTTTTGAGTTCCAAATTCTCTCCTTCCTCCTCACCTTTCCTCCCTGCTTGGGAAGGCAACCAATTTAATATCAGTTATACATGCAAAGTCATGCAAAACATTTCTATATTAGCCACATTGCAAAAAAAAAAGGCAAGAAAAATAAAATTAAAAAAAAGTATGCTTCAAATTTGTATTCAGAGTTCATCAGTTCTCTCTCTGGAGGTGGATGGTATTTTTCATCATGGGTCTTTTAGAACTGTCTTAGATCATTGTCTTGATCAGAGTAGCCAAGTCTTTGTACAGCTATTCATCTGTACAATATTGCTTTTGCTATGTACAACGTTCTCCTGGTTGTCTTCCCTTCACTTTGCAAGAATTCATATAAGTCTTCCCAGGTTTTTCTGAAACTATTCTACTTTTCATTTTTTAATAGCGCAATAGTGTTCTACCACAATCATATACTACAACTTGTTCAGCCATTCCCTAATTGATGGACATCCTCTTGATGTCTAATTCTTTGCCATCACAAAAAGCTGCTATAAATGTTTTTGTACAAATCGGCCTCTTTCCCTTTTCTTTGATCTCTTTTGGATACAGACTTAGAAGTAGTATTTTGAGGTCAAAGGACATGCAGAGTTTTATAGCTCTTTGGAATAGTTCAAATTGTTCTCTAGAATGGTTAGACTTCTTCACATCTCCACCAACAGTGCATTAATGTCCCAATTTTTCTACATCCCTTCAACATATGTCATTTTCCTTTTCTGTAATATTAGTTTGATAGGTGGGAGGTAGTATCTCAGAGCTGTTTTAACGTGCATTTCTTTAATCAGTAGTAATTTAGAGTGTTTTTATGTGACTATAGAAAGCTTTGATTTTTTTTTGAAAACTGACTGTTCAATTAAAGCTATCTATAGTGATGTGAAAAAAATACTCTAAATCTCTATTGATTAGAGAGATGCAAGTCCGAATGACTCTGAGGTACTGTATCACACCTACTAGATTGGCTAGCATGACAAAACAGGAGACTGATAAATGCTGGAGAAGATGTGGGAAAATTGGAACACTAATCCACTGTTGGTTGAGCTGTGAGCTGATCCAATCATTCTGGAAAATAATTTGGAACTGTGCTCAAAGGGCTAGAAAGATTTGCATGCCTTACGACCCAGCAATAGTGCTTCTAGGGCTGTATCCCAAAGTGATCATAAAAATGGGAAAAATCCCCACAAGTCCAAAAATATTTATAGCAGCTCTTTTTGTGGTGGCCAAGAACTAGAAACTGAGGGGATGCTCATCAGTTGGGGAATGGCTGAATAAGTTGCAGTATATGAATGTAATGGAATACTGTTGTGCTATAAGAAATGATGAGCAGGCAGACTTCGGGAAAACCTGGAAAGACTTATATGAACTGATGCTGAGTGAAGTGAGCAGAACCAGGAGAACATTGTCCACAGTAACAGCCACAGTGTGCGATGACTGATTTTGGTAGACTTAGCCTTTCTCAGCAATTCAAAGACCTAAATCTTTTCCAAAGGACTCATGATGGAAAATGCCATCCATATCCAGAGAAAGAACTACAGAGTTGGAAAGCAGAATGAAGCAGACTCTTTTCTCTTTTGTTTTGTTTTCTTTCTCATGGTTTCCCCCATTCGTTATAATTCTTTTATGCAGCATGATTAATGTGAAAATGTGTTTAGTAGGAATGTATGTGTAGAGCACATATTGGATTGCATGCTATCTTGGTGAGGGAGGGGGGAAGGAAAGGGGGGAGGAGGAGAAGAAAATTTAAAACTTATGGAAATGAATGTTGAAAATTGAAAATAAATTAAATATATTTTTTTAGAAAACTGCCTGTTCATATCTTTGACCATTTATCAACTGGGGAATGGTTCTTATTTTTTTTTGTAAATTTGTCTCAGTTCTCTGTATATTTGAGAAGTGAGGCTTTTATCAGAGAAACAATGTAAATTTTTTTCCCATCAGTTTCCTGTTTACCTTAATTTTGGCCACATTAATTTTGTTTATGTAAAAGCTTTTTAATTTCACGTAATCAAATCTATCTCTTGTTTGGTCATAAACTCTTTCCTTATCCATAGATCTGACAAGTACACTTTTCTATACCCTTCTAATTTATTTATGATATCGCCCCTTATGTTTAAATCATTTATCCATTCTGACCTCATCTTGGTATACAGTGTGAGAT
The DNA here is from genome assembly GCA_028646595.1 of Phalanger gymnotis. Classification (NCBI taxonomy): domain Eukaryota; kingdom Metazoa; phylum Chordata; class Mammalia; order Diprotodontia; family Phalangeridae; genus Phalanger; species Phalanger gymnotis. Next base: position 708 of record JAQQSZ010013371.1, on the reverse strand, counting down.
GTTGGTCTATGCCTAGTTTCTTCCAAACTGCTTTTCAGTTTTCCCCAAAGTTTTTGTCAAATGGTAATTTCTTAACCTAAAAGCTTATATCTTTGGGTCTATCAAACACTAGATTACTATGGTCATTTACTATTATGCATTGTGTATTATATACCTAGGGACAGAACAACAGGCCTGAAGTCAGGAAGACCTGAGTTGAAATTTGGACCGAAACACTTACTAGCTCTGTGAACCTGGGCAAGTCCCTTAACCCTGTTTGCCTCAGTCCTCATCTGGAAAATGGGCTGGAGAAGGAAATGGTAAACAATTCCAGGATTTTTTGCCAAGAAAACCCCAAATAGGGTCACAAAGAGCTGGACATGACTTCAAAAACTGAATAACAACAGTAACAACATTTTATACCTGGGGGCGGAGCCAAGATGGCGACCAGAAAGCAGTAACTGGCGTGAGCTCCCCACCAAATCCCTCCAAAAACCTATGGCTCTGAAGCAATTCTAGAGCTGCAGAACCCACAAAGTGGCAGAGGGAAGCAGGGCCCCACCCCAGGACAGCCTGGATGGTCTCTGGGTAAGGTCGGTCCCACACGGACCTCCCAGCCCCCAGCCGAGGGGAGCGGAGCTGAGCCCAGCGCGTGAACAGACCAGACGCGGACCTACCAGACCAGGAGACGAGCGGAAAGTGCCCTGGCATCCCGAAATACTGAGCTGT
>JAQQSZ010013370.1:0-11772 GCA_028646595.1 Phalanger gymnotis | reverse complement strand
CATTGACCTCTGGAATATCATATTCCAAGCCCTTCGATCTCTTAATGTAGAAGCTGCTAGATCTTGGGTTATTCTGATTATGTTTCCACAGTACTCAAATTGTTTCTTTCTGGCTACTTGCAGTATTTTCTCCTTGACCTGGAAGAAGCCTTAGTTTTAAATACACAGCATATACACTTTATACTGCGCATGGTGTCACACCATGCAACGCCAACTCCAAGGAGCACTGCCAAAAACACCTCTGCTCAGATTCAAAACTATTGTATGTTATGAATTTTAGTGTTTTTACTTTATGTACAGAATCGTTAGTTGAATTTTGGCTTGGGATTGGGACAGAATTTCCAACAATTTCTGACCTGGCCCTAAACATACTTCTGCCATTTTGTGCTATATATTTATGGGAAGCGGCAGTCTCAGCATGGACGATTATAAAATCAAAATGCCAGTCACCTCTGAAAAACATTGAAAGTGTTCCATGCCCTGCAGTATCAAATATTCCGCCAAGATTTAATTCTTTATGTAAATAATACCAAGCACATCCATCTCGTTAGCATGCAAATTTGCTTTCATCTTTAATAAATGGTAAAATTATATGTTTACCAGAGAATTGTTTTATAATAAATTTCTTTATGATTTATCGTCAGTAAATGTTTGACTTTTATGGCTATTTTATATTCCTGTATACCTGGGGTCATGTAAAAATTTCTCAGGCGAAAAGGGGTCGCAGGTGGAAAAACTTTAAGAAGCCCCGGAATAGACAAAAATGTAAGTTGTCTGAAAGGTAGGAAAAGAGCTAGGAGAGAACAGTGCACTATACGCACTAGAAGTGATAGGTTTGTTAATCGATAGATTTCAAATTTAAGCCCAAGTCCTCTGATCCAAAATCCATTACTCTTTCTAGCAGCAGCTCTATCTGTCTATCTAGCAGATCGAGGGTCTGTTTTGTCCTTGGAAATTGTTCTCAGATCTCTCCCTTCTGCAGTCCCTGTTCACCAAAATCCCTCTTTATTAATATGTATGAAAGGGGGCATTTGGCCCTAAACTATAGTACTGTACTATGTACTAGTACTATGTATACTAGACATACAGCATTTACACAGATTAGATTAGATGAGGTCCTTGCCTTCAAGAATCAGACTTGATAGAAGGGCCGTCATACTAAGCCCAATACCCTTGGACACATAAAGTTTACATAAGACTCACAGCCTAATTCTAAGTATAAAGGAATGACATAAAGGAACCTTCAGTGTCTTTGCGGAATTCAGTACCCTGGCCTCTCACCAAGCCTCTACCTTTCCCCCAAAAACAGTGAATCTAGAATATGTGACTTTATGCTGCCAGGGCAATATCTTATTTAATAAGTATAAATTTGTGTGCTGGGGAAAAAAAATTTGCATAAAAGTGAAAATTACTCTCATAGCAACAGGCAGTGGGATGTAATCACTCACAGTGGGAGCTAACGCTTAAGACAGGAATCAGATATTCACAGTGGTTGAAATGGATGTTTGCACCTTCAAATATGACTAAATCTGAGACAAAGAACACAGAATTATTCCTACTAACTTTATAAGAGACATAATAGCCAATCAGTGGGAATAGAGATAGAACACTGAAGAGAACCCTTCCTCCACCATCTTATAGTCAGCTTAGAAATTAGAGTATCTGGAAATGTGAAGCAACCAGTAACATTCTTACACAAAGCATCACAAAGGGGTTAACTATATGGCAAGAGGGATGGAAGGAATAAGTGGTTTAGCCCTCTCAACCTTTTTTTTTTTGAGTCACAAATCCTCTGGTAGTCTGATGAAGCTTACGGATCCCCTCCTAGAATAATATTTTTAAATGCATAAAAGATTACAGAGGATGCCAATTATATTGTAATATAGTTACCAAAATACAAAAAAAAAAAAAAACCAAACCCATAAGTTCACAAACTCCAGGCTAAAAATTCCTTTTTTAAGGGTCCAGTTGAAAAGGCAGGAAGAAAGGAAGGAAGGAAACATTTATTAAGTACCTACTATGTGCCAGAGACTGTGCCAAGCAGTTTACAAATATTATCTAATTTGAGCCTCACAACAAGCCTGGGAGGCAGGTGCCATTTTTCCCATTTTACAGTTAAGAAAACTGAGGCAGACAGGCAAAGTGACTTACCTAGGGTCACACAGCTCATAAGTATCTGAGGCTGAATTTGAACTCAGGTCTTAATGACTCCCAGTCCAGAGCTTTATCTACTGCATAGGGTCTGTGGTACTCCCAAACTCTTGTATGAGATTTCACCAAATATAATACATTCCTTCTGCCAAGGGAGTCATAAGTTTTGCCCCTTTTATGGCTAGTTATTTGACCAATGTTCATCATTCTACTAACTCTGGAAAAAGTGGGTTTGACATTCTGCAAAAATCTATGATTATTTTTTAAATTTCTAAACTCCTTTCCTACAAATGCCTAGAGGTTGTATTTTGAATATGCATTTATTTCATTCTTGGCTGGTTGATGCTATGTCAAAGGGAAATCGTGAGTACCAGAGCAAAGAACTCATCCATGTTAGCCTTCGTAACTGGGAGTCTGTTTAAAAGCTTTTATTCCTGAGGGCAGTTTAAGGCTCTATAGGTTGGCTTTCATCCCACCAAAGTCTTCTTCCAAGTGTGTAAAAGAGGCCTGGTTTGCTTTTCCCGTGGCAGAACAACAAGGAAATCAAAGTGTAGAAAGCATGACCAAGAGGATTCTGGTCAGGCCCTCCTGAATCCCTCTTATGTCTTCTTAATGACGTATAAGCTTCTCTCTACAAGTTTGACCCTTTGTTCAAGTTAACTCTTCATTACCAAGGCTTCCACGGATGAAGGCTTTGTTCTCGTTTTAATGGTTTCTCTTTGACATGGTATTAAACTAGTAACCTCCTGCAATCACTGGATGAAGGCCAGCTTGATGAAGACATTTCAGGGATGTTTATCCACCAGTTAATACTTCATCATTGTTGAAGTTAAGTTAATACTGGATTTGCACAGTTGTACTTGACCTTTAAAAAAAGAAGCAAAACTAAAGAGAGCCAAAGGTGAGAGAGGGAATGGGGAGAGGGTTTAGACTCAGAGACTTGGAGAATGTTCCCTCAAGAGAGAGCCTGAGCATCTGTCAGGCCCATCAGAAAACCGTATGGCTCTGGAAATGGTAACTGACGAAGGCAGGGGCAGGAGGTATCTGTAGGAAAAGAAACTAGCAGCAGTGATAGTACAATAAAGTCATTTGATGACCAAAAACCTGAAACCCAATAGAGTATTTCCCGGACTGTTAGAGTAAAGCATTGCTAACTGTAGCAACCCCAAGTTTTCTTCTTACTCAAGGGAAAGGGAGTGGATCTCAGTTCCAGGGTAGTACTAAAGGTTGAGAGTGCTATATAAGTCCCTAGGGCAGGTGGGACTCATAAGGGAGTAAAAGAAAGCCGGCTGTAACTTCTTGTAGGTCTGGGTGCAAGTCCTTTGTATTTTGTTGTACTTGTGGAGGATATAAAGCCTACTCTATCTTTGATGTGATGTTAGCTTGAGCATTTGCCTGGGAATTGAAGACTCTCTAACTTCGTTAAAGACTTTGACAGGAGCCAGTTGTGTGTGGTTCTGGGGGAAATAATGGGTAGGGACAAAGCAATCCCAATTCTAATCCTATGAGAAACTCAGGGTGGAGATGTGAGTCAAAAGAGATTGTATGAGGTACCTGCTAAATTGAATGCACCCTATGTAAATCTAGAGCTCCAGTTGTGGGCACTTAGTTACCTAAGCTAGGCACTTTGATGTAATTTTTTTAAATACATCTAGCCTTAAAACATCAGCTTAAGAGGTACCCATTGAAATAATTGTTGTGAGAGCTGTCAACATTGTTGATTTTAGGCTGATTTTTAAATTACCATTAAGTGATCATTCTTCATATGCCAGATTAAGTAATATACATGTTACATATATATATATATGTATACATATATATATACATAATACAAATACATTAATAATTCTGTCAGACACATAAATAATTCTTTCTTATCTCTTCTTCTTATCCAGGCATAAGCTTCTTCTTCATGATAAAAGCGTTCCTATTATTATGAACACATACTTTTGCCAGAAAGTTGTCGTCAAAGAAGATTCACAGAAACCTGATAAAATGCACTATCTGGGGATATTGCCTACAAGAAGAAAAATCATTTCCTTGGCTCAGATGTTTAGATTTCAAAGCCAAATAAATGATATTGCTCAGAAATCAGAAGGACATCAGGTAAATTCTTTTTGGATTAGGAAAATAAATCTTGTATCAATATTGGTTGAGAAGATTGTGTAAGTCATTGACACCTTTTGTCCCTCTCTAAATAAATAGCAAAACATGTTGGGGAATTTTATTGTTTTTCATTGAATGGATGAAGGCTCTTTGACACATCTAAGAAATCAGTGTTCAGTTGTGTTCTGTTTTATCTCAATATTATTATTCTGATTATATTGCATTTTACTTATTTATTCATTTATATAAAAGTTAGGCTATTTTCCTTAACTTAATACCAAATTGCCTGGTACATTTGTCAGACCTGTCTTAGGGATCTTAAAATGTACCAATAGTTTGGTTTCAGCTTTCCTCTGCAAGCTACTATTTTCTTTTGAGTGACTCTAAACTCATTCACAGCTCTTTGGTTTTTTGGTTGGATTTTAAACTGTATGATGCTGAAATTAGAAGAAACGGCATTAAGTAGAATTGAAAAAGTTTATGAAGAAATGCATTCGGGTTTTTTTTGTTCAGCTATTTTGCAAGAAGTCAGTCATTTGAGCAGTAAACTCAATTATCATTGGAAATATTGAAGGGAGATGGTTGTGATGGAGAGGGATATATTAATATTTTATTAATTTACATAATAGCTGGGATTTAGAATAGTTTAAGGTAGTTTAAAGTTCTGAATATAAACATGAAAGACCTTATTTGATAAAATTAAAAGCATGTATTAAGTATTTACTATGCATCAAGCATAGGAGAGATATTTACAAAATCAAGACAGTCCCTGCTCTTGAAGAGCTTACATTTTAATAGGGCTCTCCCTATTATATATAAAAAATATAAGGAAGTAATACATAGGGCAGGGAAGACAGAATAATGCTGAGAAGAGCCAGAGGGGAATTAGTTGACAAGTCCTTTCCAGAAGCAGTCTTAGTATTGATTTGATCACTGTTCTCAGAGTAATAGGTAGAGTGAGAGGGAGAGTTGGAATACTTTGATGGCAAGGTAAAGATTCAGATGAGATGTGAAACGTGGAATTTTTTCTGGAGCTGGATACATTAATATTTTATTAATTTAATTGGTTTTTAGTTTGTTGGTTTTAATTATTTTATTAATTTTTATTTGTACGAATTTATGGAATAGGTCTAATTTGTTTTCACTGGCTGATTCTGGAGTCAGGACAAAATAGCCCCAAGGCTGTGGTTCCAAACCTGAGTGGATTAAATCACTCAAGGCTTAATCTCAGTGAAAACAAAAAGATAAGAATATGTAGGAAAATAAAAATGATAGGTTATACTACTCCTTGTTCTCTCTGTTCCCTCTGCTTGTAGTATCTGTCCCAGGCATTAATAGTTGAAATACTGGAATCCAAAACTGCAATTCTGTCTTGGAGACCATTGTGTTCCATGATGTCTTTAGTGTTACAGTTTTCCTTGTCGAATACAGAGCCACTAAGTTTCTACGATATAGTCTGTTTGATGAATACCTTTTAAATCACTTTATCTGTTAAAAAAAAAAAGGAAACAAGTTAAAATTTTCCTGAGTATAACAATGATAAATATAACATCCTTGAGGACAGGAACTGTTTATTTTTTCTTTGTACTTCACGTAGGGTTTGCACATATTAAGAGCTGATTGATTGTTGAAAATGAAAAGACCAGTAATAAGTTAAATCCTGGTTATTTCTCTTGAATGTCTTTGCCAGGTTATGTGCACTAATGTTACTACTACCAGGACAGGCAGACCCCACGACTTCCAAGAAATAAAACAATACATTCCAGCGCAGCTGTCTATAAGTGACTCCCTCCTGGATGTGGTCGAAAGCCAGGGAACAGCCAGGTGGAAAGGAGTGCAGGTTCGAGTGGTAGTGCAAAGAGTATATTACCTTCCTATAAGAGATGTCTCCAGATATCAACAAGGAAACAACTCTGCACAGTTGGCTGCCCCTTTGGGAAATGCAGACCTGCACAATGTGAGGTGAGTTGCCCAAAGAACCTTGACATTCTGGTTCCATAAGCTAGGTATTTCTTTTCATGTGAAGGAACTGCAAGGTCTTATTTCTCAACTCAACTCTTTAGAGCAAATGTATCAGGAACCCAGGAACTTTATGGTTTATATGAGTTGGAAAAATAAATTAATAAACAACTACACTGGAGACTTAATTAAGTAGTAAGCCGAACCCACCTGGAAAGCAACACATTTATAATTGAACCTGGTACGTTAAGTTGGGTTACTTTTGACAAAGGAGAGTTTTGTAATTGTAGTTTGTGGTTTTTAAGGCAGAATAGTTTACACATTCTTTTTTCAGTATCTCCCTGTTGTTTACAGGATAAAATGCAAATTCCTTAGCTGGCTTTTTAAAGCCATCCATTATCTGGCTCTAAACCACCTTATGTGACATGATTTTTCTTCACATGTTCTGTATTCCAGCAGTCTAGCCACCCTGGACTACTTAGCTATCCCACATTTTCTCATATCTGTGCATTCGTGAAGATTATCTCTTATGACTGGGTATTACACTCTCTTTATTTCCTCCTTTCTGAATCCTTTTCTTTCAAGGCTAAGCTCAGTGCTACTGGCTCCATGAAACCTCCCAAGTCCCTTCAAATGAAAATATTCTTTTGCCTCAGTTTTCTTCTCCAGCCCTGTTTCCTCATCAAATGAGGGTATTGAATGCAGTGATCTCAAAGTTCTCTTCCAGCTCTACACCTATTATTCTATAATCACATGGATGCTACCTTTCATTCAGAAGGCGCCTAAGAGGTTTCAAGCATTCCAGCAGAGATACCTTCACTACTACCCTTGGCCAGGACTGGAGACATTTGGGAGCAATACTTACTTATGCTTACTGCTTATATTTATTACTTACTTATACTTACTACAAGCAAATACTTGATTTTTTAGTAAAGTGGGGATAGGAAAATTTTGGAGCAAAATATTAGAAAATAAGTTTTCTTGCACATTGAAAAAATGTTGCTTGTAGAAACATTTTTGATTTATGCTTAATTTAAATTCATGCATGATTTAGTATTTAGAGGGAGGTAGGAATATCACTAGCATCACGATTTTCTCACAAAGGCCTCTAGTCATTTTTATGGAACTCCAGAGTTCGGTAGAATACAGATTAAGAAATCTTGTCAAAACTTCATCCTTTGGGGCAACAACGTGGCGCAGTGAGTAGAGCACTGGCCCTGGAATCAGGAGGACCTAAGTTCAAATCCAGCCTCAGACACTTGACACAGTTACTAGCTGTGTGACCTTGGGCTAGTCACTTAACCTCAATCACCTCCCTCCCTCCCTCCAAAAACAAAACAAAACAAAATGAAAAAACAACTTCACTCCCTGTATTTAATTAGATCATCAGAAAACTCCGTATCTGGAGTGTATTATAATAACTTCCTACAGAAATGTCTTTAAAACATTAACACTTAACATAAGACCCTCAGCTTTTATAGGGAGCGAGTCAACATCAAAAATGTCTATGTAGAAATGGTTTCTGCATCTCTTATAAAACTGTAGTTGGAGACATAGACCATTACATTGACTAGTTTGCCTCATATGAAGATTCATGTAAAAATTCCTCCTGTAGTTTAGTGCCAGGAAGATGTTTGTCTCTCCAGAGCTACTTATGATGCTTCCTTTTATTAAACAATGAGATCTATTTTAGCCAATGCGTTTCCTTTTTTGCCCTAATAGCTAGAAAGCTTGGGGCTTAAATTGTTGTTCACCTGCTGTGAATATCTCATCCCAGATGCAAGAATCCTGCAATCCCTTTTTACCCTGATTTTTCTCATATACTTTATTTTTAATTGCCCTTTATTATCACTGCAAATCAATTCACATCCTTTTTGGAAGTACAAATAGTACAAAAAATTAATGAGCAAATAATTAAAACTTTGACAGGGCCTTCAAAATTCATTTAAATGTGCTAGCATGATGGCAGTCATCAGAGTAAGAGGGAGAGATTGAAAAAGGAAGTTGTGTACATCTTTTTTTTTTTTCTCTTCTGTCATGACTAGCATAAGGAAAGCCTTTTCCCATGGCTTCACAAGCAGTACCAGCCATTGCAACCCCTTCATGTAGTGCTTGCTGCTGGACATACTAAGCCAAGAGGCCAGTGGCATATAATAAGTAGTTTCCTGCTTAAAATGAAATCAGATATTAATAGTGTTTCATTATCTGTGGTGCCTTTTATCAAAATACAGTTATTCTATTTATCTCTTTTAATTAAATCTAGCTTAGCTTTAACTTTGAGATTATGATTGTTTACTCTGGTTTTTTTCATAAGCTGAAGCATAATAAATTCTCCTCCAACCCTCTATTTTAACTCTGAATGTATCTCTCATTTTTAAATGTGTTTCTATCTAGCTTACAGATATCTAGTTAATATCTAGCTTATTTAAAATTCTGTTACTTCCTTGATTTCTTTCTTATTTATTTTTTGGTTAGATTTATCTAGTTCTGAGAGAGGAAGATTAAAGTCCCCCATTATTATGGTATTACTGTCTATTTCTACCTGTAATTTTTTTTCCTTTAAAAATTTAGATGCTATAATATTTGGTGCATATAGGTTTTTTCCTACTGTATGTTATAGAAATGTTTATTTCTTAAGTCCAGAATAAAATAAGTATTTCTTTTTGTTTAATGGAAAAAATGAAATCAAATAATACTTTCAAGTTCTACTTTTACTTTTCAAGTTCTACCTTAAACATTGTTTTGCAAGAATATGGCCTTGGGTTATTTGTTTCCAGTGTAGACAGTGGTTAGAACCAGAGAGACAGCATAACAGAGTAGATAGTGAACTGACCTCAGAGCCAGAATTATCTGAGTTTAAGACCTGCCTGTAACATATACTGTCTGTATGACCTGACAGATCATTTAACTTCTGAATGCCCTAGGAATTTCCTAAGACTATCAGTTACAGAAAAACTGCTAGTCTCCAAACTCCACTCCATAAAGGGAGTGCCCTTACCTGGGAGTTGCCGGTGTCAGTGAAATCAAAGGCCAATCTCTAACCCTACTTCAGACAATGGTCTTCATCTCTTATCTATAGGGTTTTCCTGGGGATCAAAGGAGATAATGTGCTTTGTAAACTATCAAGAGCTATATAAATCTTAACTAGTATTATCAGTCACAAAATGTGCTGAGGATATCAAGCTCTTTTCCTGGCATATTGGGCTATTTTCACCATCACCACCATTTACTTCATGTATATCATGTAGCTATTGTCCTCACTTTGTTCAGGTAACTATATTCACGTTGAAAAATTGGTGGGGGGAGGAGGAAAATAGAGTTTTAGGCTAGATTTAAGCTAGTATTGGTACAAATAGATGAGTACTAAAACTTAAAATAAATGTATAATTTGACTTAGCACTGTTGCCTAAGATTATCCCTTGGGTATGACATCTGGGCACTATAAAAATGTTTATTTGTTGCCTAGCTCAAAGTAGACAACTATTAAATACATGTCTGTAGATAATGGCTCAGTACAATTTTACTGAGGTAGAAGGTCTTTCCTTAGTTAATAAATGACGGTGAGATATAGTAAGGTTGCACCAGTGAGGAAAAAAAATATTCTGCATAGCATCCTTCAGACTTTAACAAATGCTTAGGCATTCAGTTCAGTTCAACAGACATGTGCCATGTGTCTGCTGGGTGCAAGGGCTCGAGATTGGTGCAGTGCAACCAAAGATCTCTGGCACATGAAACAGAAGCTGGAGCCAACCCCTGGAGTACTCAGGGGACAACAAAAGGCACCCCAAACCAGACAATCCAGTCTGAGGCTAGATAATTAGCACTCCTGATTCACAGCCCAGTTGGCAGTGCTTCAGGCTGTTAATGCTTTATTTTGGCATTCTTGTAGTCCTCTGGATTTCTGAAGTTGTTTGAATTCTAAAAGAAAAAGATCCTACATTTGGATAAATCTTAGGGCAACATTGTCTTTATGTCAGTTTGGAATATGTATGATCCATCAGACAATGAACAAACATTTTTTAAGGGCATGCTATTTGCATTAGTTTTGAAAGTTGTTACTTCCCAAAGGAAAGGGAAATAAATATCTGTTTCTTGGCCTTGTAGACCATCTTGCTCCCTTGAGGCAGGTTTCATTGTGATTAGCTGGTCTAAGCATGGATTAGATAAAAGTTTGAATGATGTGTAATGTTAAGTTTTTAAGATGTGCACATGTGCTAAGCTGGGAAATGAGCTTCCTTTGTGAAACCTACTCCACCTGAGTAGGCAAACCACATATTCAGTGGAGGTGGAGAGCTGAGGCTGAGTCACATTGGCAAGATAGCATGATGAAACTAGCTTCATTATTTCTTCTGCTGTATTTGTTTTGTGAGTAATCAAAACCAAGCTCAGTATCCAAGGCTATCCCTCCGGTCCCTTCCATGGTACCTGTTTTACTTGTTAAATGCATGTGTGAGAGTTGAGACTAAAGCATAGTGAATCATTGCCAGTGTTGAGCCCTGAATGCTTTGGATAAGCAACTTGGAACACTTATTAATGCATGTACTGGCAAGAAGATCTTGGGGGTAAACAACTGAGCAGAGGAAAACTAAAAAAATAAGAGATTAACAGTAATGTGAGGGAAGAAGAGCAGTCACTGAGATTATAGCCTCTCACAAGTAAGGAGAAAGATTCAGATGTTTTTGGACTAAGTGATAGCTAACTATGCTCATTTGAGGGTAAGGTTTTTCTGGGGGCAATGGGAAACACAATTGCTTTTCCTTAAGGAAAATTAGTGAGGATATTCAGAAAAAAAAATTGAGGCAACATGAAATACGCAAAAGAGTACCACAGTCAGAAGACCTGGGTTCTAGTTCCAGCTTTGCCCACTTGCTGATGGTGTGACTTTGGATAAATTATTTAACCTTTCTGACTCTCAATTTCTTCTTCTGTAAAATGGGATTCATATCTGCCCTGCCTGCCTCATAGGGCTATTACAGGGACTAAATAGACTGATGGATTTGAAAGTACTTTGTAAAACTAAAAGGGCCATTCAAATTTGAGATGGCACAGTAGCACATTTAAAATATATGTGTCCTTGGACAAATCTCATTTTATCTGTTTTCATTTGTGAGCTCTGAGAATTTTGAATACTTAGGCTTTTAGGAGCCAGGTCTAATGAGGATATAAGAGATTCTTAATGTTTTTTTTTTTGACCTTTCAAGCATTCTTATTTATTTTTTTTTCTTTCTTAATTTTTATTTATTTATTTATTTATTTTTTAATTTATTTTTGACATGTTTGGTTTTCAGCATTGATTTTCACAGGCGTTTGAATTACAAATTTTCTCCCCATTTCTTCCCTGCCCCCACTCCAAGATGGCGTACATTCTGGTTGCCCTGTTCCCCAGTCTGCCCTCCCCTCCGTCGCCCCATTCCCCTCCCATCCCCCTTTCCCTTCCTCTCTCCCCTGTTCCCTTCCCATCCACCCTCCCTAAGAAGTCAAGCAATTCAACATGAGCCACATGCCTATCATTATGTATAACCCTTCCACAATACTCATGTTGTGAAAGACTAACTA
>JAQQSZ010013369.1:0-11772 GCA_028646595.1 Phalanger gymnotis | reverse complement strand
TTCCTTCCTTCCTTCCTTCCTTCCTTCCTTCCTTCCTTCCTTCCTTCCTTCCTTCCTTCCTTCCTTCCTTCCTTCCTTCCTTAATAAAATCTCCTGCCATTGGAAGAAAACACTGAGACAAAAACATGTATTAGAGGATTTGAATCCAGGAGTCATTGATGACTAATTTACTAATAACCCCTCTGCTCCTGCCTGCTCCTTTTGCTTCGCCCAGGCAGATCTATTGGAACTCATTTTGTTTTCCTCTCTTGCTCTGGGATCTGGACCATTCTTCTATCTACAAGAGCAAGTTATCACTTCTCATTTTCAGAGCTACCACCTACTTTCTATTCAAACTCCTTCTTAAAGCATACCTCCTAGAAAACAAAACAAAACAAAAAACAACAAATTAAAAAACCCTATCTGGATTAAGTGGGCTGGGTGAACGATACCACATCCCTTTCACTTTTCTGGAGAAATATAACCCCATTGGCACACATTACCCATATTATATCTACAAAACAAAGAATTGGTACCAAACAAAAATTAAACACATATGCCCCTTCACAAGAGTGCAGCAAACACAAATGACCTCGAAGTCTAGTTCTTTTGGGACCCTCAGTGAATACAAGCAGAAATTTACTTCTTAGACTATACATGGGTAGTTGGTTATTTTCTAGCAAACTCTGGGAGGAAACAAAGACCATAGTTAAGTCCTCTGGCATCAGAAAAAAAAAACCTATGGCTCCCCATGTATGTAATTAATTTGCTATTCAGCTGAATTATCAGGTAAGAAATGGCCAGTGGCCCATGGAAAATCCACTTCCCTCTCTGGTTACCATAGAGCAGCGGGCACTGCAGATGGGGTTGGCAGTAATTTCACTGCAGAGCCTGCAGTCAGCAATTTGAGCCTGATTAAATCTAAATGAATGAAAATACTGGAAATTTATCTCCAGCTTCGGTGACATATTAAGCCTTTTGGCAAAAGCTCAAGTAGAGCTACCCAAATCCATAGTATGCTGAGGTCTTTCTGTGGAGAGATATTTGGCCTAGAGAAGATTGGGGTGGAGTTGGGGGTGGAGGTAATGATGTGCTAACTGTCTTCCAAATATTGGAAGGGCTGTCATATGGAAAAGGGATTACGGTTGTTCTGTTTGGCCCCAGAGGACAGAGCTAGGACCAGTGGGTGAAAACTGCAAAGAAGCAGATTTAGGTTTAATGTCAGGAAAGCACTTCCTAAAATTTAGAGCCATTCAAAAGTGGAAGGAGCTTACTTGGGAAGTGGTGACTCTTCCCTCACTGGAAGTTCTTTAAACAAAGAGTATCAAAACATCAGATGGTAGAATATATAGAGGATTCTTTCTCAGGTATGACTTGGGCTAAATGACCTCTGATATCCCTTCCAACTCTGTGATTTTATGATGGATGGCATGGTTTGGAATAAAGGCAGGTCCATCTTGTACCTCCTCCCAAAAGGGAAAAGTGAAGGGAAAGAGTTTTTATATATTGCCTACTATGTGGCAGGCACTGTGCTAAATGTTTTTACAAATCTTTCATTTGATCTCATATCCTTCAAAAGAGATTATTAACTGGAATAATAATAGCTCATATTTATAAATATTACACTTTTCTCACAACAACCTTGTAAGGTAGGTAGTGTAAATTTTATTATCCCCATTTTACAGATAAAGAAATTGAGTCTTAAAGAAGCTAAGTTACTTGCTCAAGGTCACAAAACAAGCTAGTGTCAGTCAGTATTCCAAGTCTCCATTGAAGTGCTCTTTCTCATAAGCACCCCTTAGAGTTTCATCTTAAGGCAGCCCTATAACATGACCTCTGAGGGTAGTGACATGGTAATTATTCACTATGTATTTACTGCTACAAGAAACTGAAATTTGGGATGCTGGTAGTAGATCCCTTTATATTTTTTGGCCTACTATATTTCTTGCAATATACTGACCTACTGAGAGACACTAGGGGTGACATTGTTCTTTATGGGCTGAGAAGTTATTTTGAGGAGAAGGAACTTGAAAAATCAGACTGCTCCCTTTTTGGCAATTGTGAGGAGTAGTGAGAAGATGTACCCTTAGTCGACATGTAGCCGAAACACCCAACTTTGGTGCTTCTTCCTCAGTATTTGTATCTTCCTTGTGGGGACCAGCAGTAGCATCTCTAACTTTGTAGTAGTGACTAGAACCCAGATACCCAGCTGATGGGACTTTCTCCATTGCTGCTTTGGGTCTTCTGTGTACCACATTAATCACCAAGGCAGGTGCCATGTTTTAGTCTCCTACCCTGCCTACTTCTTATTACTAAGTGAATGAAAGCATGACCCATAATTTTGCTTCATACACCAACTGAGTTCAATGATAAATTATTTAATGGAAGCCTCACTGCCACTAGCTAGGTCTGTGACTTTTGGTAAGCCCCTTTCCCAATTTGAGCTTAAGTTTCTTCTTCTATAAAATAAAAAGGTTGGGCTAGACCAGGGGTTCTTAAACTGGGATCCACAGGCCATCTGCAGATAGATGTCAGAAAGGTCCATGAACTTGGATGGGAAGAAGAATGACACCATAATTTTGGTTTCCTTTATAGTACTATGTATTTTATTTTATGCATTTAGAAACGTTTTTCTGAGAAGGCAGTCATAGGCATAGGCAGACTGCCAGAGGGGTATAGTACATACAAAAAAACCCATTAAGTGCCCTTACTAGCCTATCTTTAAATTCTTTCCCAGTTCCAACATTTCATAATTCCATGATTCTATTTGTTAACAATATGGTCTTTGGGTGATGTATTATTATTATTATTTACTGTTGCCCAACCACATAAGATGCAAGGGGTATAGTGCATGCATGCATGTATATATATGCGCATATATGTGTATGCATATATGTATAGATATGTACACATGTTTAAATGTGTTTAAGGTTGAATATATGCAAGAATTTAGTCTGCAGAAAATTGACAGACTATACCTATCCTATTTAGAGAAAAGCTTGATTCAGGATTTAAAAAATAATGAAGTTAATTAAAAAATCCCCAAGAACTTAGCTGAGTTGAAGACCAGTTAATTTAAAAACAAGTCAATAAAAGTCTTACTGCCTTAAAAAAACAAAACAAAACTCAACTGAAGTGTTTTCTCTTACTTTCATTGTTTTTAAAATCACCATCTGTTAACTCAATAAATAAGTGTTTACAAATAACTTTTTTTAACTCAACAAAAAATGGCTTTCCAAAATTTAACTTTTTTTTTAAAGTCTTAAATCAACCTTTTTTTCTGTTTTGGACTACATTTCTGTATGCATAGGTCTGCTTGTATGGGTCTCCATAGTGTGTATTGATAAAAGTTCATATACTTTTGACTGTCATTCAAGGATCTCTCTTCATGCATTTTTTTCCAGACACAATGAAATTTCTCTGTTCTCCAGACCGATCCTGCACTCTCATGCTTTTTTTTTTCCTTTGCTCACCCTGCCCCTGCTCCTTTTTTCTCTCTTTTCTTGCTCCCTTTCTTCTTTGTCTTTTTTTCACTCCCTCTCTCTTTCTCTCCTCTATTTCTCACTCCTGTTGTCTTTCTTTCTCCCCCTTATCTCTTTCTCATTCTTCTCTCTTTATCTTTTCTTCCCTCTCTTTCTTGCTCCCTCTCTCTCTTTTTGTCCCCCCCCCCATCCCCAGTGGCTTCCAATCCATTTCTTAAAGCTCAGTGTACACGCCACCTCCTCCATGAAACCTTCCTTTGATGCCTCCAGTGAGTAACAATTTTTCCCCTTGGATCTCCACAGCAGTTTTGTTTTGCACTTTTTAAAAGCATTCATTTCATAACTATCTGCATCATAGCAGTTTACATTTGTGCTTTTCTCTCACCTTCCACTAGATTGTAAACTCTATGAAGGTGAGATCTGTTTCAAAAATAATTAAAAAAAATCTCTCTGAAGTCCTGGAACAAGGCTCTATGTGCAGAAAACAATTCACAAACACTTGAATGTTGAATTTGAATTGGATAGGTCCTACTTCCAATTTGCAGATGGGCTGCCAATTTGCAAACAGACCAATTTCTGCATAAGGCTCATATATGTGAAAATGCATCTTACTGTATTATTTAAAATAACAAATTGTATACATATACATATTAATGGAGCAGCACAGAACATATTGGTGTAATGTTTTGAGGAATCCTTTTGGAGATCTTGACAAGCAAGCTGTAGGGGAACTTGTTTTATTTCATAAGTATTCACATGCAAATCTTACTCCTTTTACCTTCAAATTTCTCCAAATGCTTGTGACATTTTGCACCTTCATGATTTTTAAAATTGTTTTTAGCCATATTAATGTCCTAGGCTTACTTCTGGCTTTATAGTTTTTCTTTCAGAGGGAAAATCAAAGCCTGAAGTATGGGAGATAGGCCTGTGCTTGTGAAGGAGAGTAGTCTGGGAATTACAGTTCCCATAAGAGCTAGGTCACTGTGCCCCTTGGCTCTCTGTAGACCTATGGCAATATGCCTACTTGGGCAGGGAAGAATAAAAAAGTCCAGGAGAGGGTAATAATGATAGTTAGCATTTAAATTTTGAGAAGTGCTTTACATATATTATCTCATTTGATCCTTGCAACAACTCTGGGAGGAAGGTACTGTTATTATCCCCAATTGAAAAATAAAGAAATTGAGTCTGAGAGATAGTAAGTGATTTGCTCAGGTCATATAAGTTAGTAAATATCCGAGTCAGGATTTAAACTCAGGTCTTTCTTGGAATACCAAGTCCAATGCTCTATCCATATAGAATAGGAGAAAGGGATGGAATAGCTTCTAATTCAGTTGACTATCAGTGTTAACCTGGGGTTTATGTTGAGAGCTGAGATCTTATTTCTCCATAGTAAGAAGTCTATAGAATTTCAGAGGTGGAAGGGATCTTCCAGGTCCTGGAACCGTAGATATGGGAAGGGACCTTAAAGGCCATCAAGACTAACCTCATTTTACAGCTGAGGAAACTGAGGCTAGTAAATATCTGAGGGAGGATTTTGATCCAGTGGTGCAGTGGATAGAGTGCTGGACCTGGAGTCAGGTAGACCTGAGTTCAAATCCAGCCTCAGAAACTAGCTGCGTGACCCTGGGAAAGGGATTTAAACCTGTTTGCCTTACTTCTTCATCTGTACCTTGAGCTGGGGAAGGAAATGGCAAACTACTCCAATATCTTTGCTAGGAAAACCCCCAGTGGAGAGTCGGACCTGACTGAAATAACTGAATGTCATTAACAACTTCCTGACTTTAATCCAATGCCCTATTCACTAGGCTTGACTGCCTCTCAAAAGAGGAGAATTACACAGCTCACTGAGTGTCATATATTTCATAGAGCTAGAGATGGAAGGGGCTTTAGAATCATCCAGTATCGCCCTTTTAATTTACAGATGAGGAAACTGAGGCACAGAGTGGTGAAACACCTTGTCAGAAGTTACACTGGTGGTAAATGACAGAGTTGAGATTTGAACTCAGGTCTCCTTTCTCCAGATTCAACAGTATATATCCAGTTGCTCTTACACCTCTCTATACTGCTTCTTTCTAAACATTGCCCCCAGGATTTTGTTTACATTCTCAGGATTTTAGAGCAGGAGCTGAAAGGAACCTCCAAGACCATTTAATCCAACCCCCTCATTTTACAGATGAAGAAACTGAGGCCCAAGAAGACCAAGTAATTTATTCAAGCCACACAGATGGCTTCAGAGGAAGATTTTGAGTCCAAGAGCTCGGCTCCAAGCTTAGCCCTCTTACCAGGTTCTTGTACAACCCCCTCATTTTACAGAAGAAGAGCCTGGGGCCTAGAGGGAGAAAGGGAAAGTTGTATTCAAGGATATACAACTAGCAAGTAGCAGAGCTGAGATTTAAACCCAGGTCTCCTAAATCCACATCCAATCAATGGATTCCACCAAATCCTGTTGCCTTCACTACCCCTGGAGGCCTTTTAAATGCATGTCTTTTTCTGCCCCTCTTACATTGCTGTTTTTGACAGATGCAGCCCCAAGTTCCCATCAGATAAGGGTGATGTATGCATTCTCCTAGGCTATGAAGGAGCTCAGATCCCAGACATAAAGTCTAACTAAAGAAAAAGCAAGCTGAGACTGGGATATGTGTGTGTGCTTACTTGAAATACAATTATAACTACCATGATTTTCTGTGAATGATATGACTTACTCTCTGTGTGATCTTAGATATGCTATTTAAACTTTTTCCACCTGCTTCAGTTTTCTCATCTATAAAATAGGTATGATCTCTGTTCTTCCTAACTATACCACGTAGTAGAAGCAGTTCTTTCAATGACAAAGAAGTGTGAGCAGCTACGAATAATAACCATAATAATTATGGCAATAACTCTAGTGAGGTTAAGAATCCCCTGGGTAGAGCTGCTGAGTGTGTGTGTGGGGTCAGATCTCCTTGAATACCTCCCCCAGGGTAGTGGGTGGTGGCATTAGACATGCTTGCTGTTAACAGCCCCTCGCTACCTCCAGACTTTTCCACCCACGGAACCTACTTATCCCCACTGGGCTTTGAAACCTGACTGCGATGGAGACGGCTTACTCTGCTCAGCTTGGCAGATGAGCACAAACAACTTGGCCCTTTAAGATTTTTCAATTTTCAGTCTTTGGTTCTTATGTATTCAAATTTTCTCTTAATATACCTAATCCCCCCAAGAGAAAGTCTGGGGAGAAGCCATGAATTATGGCTTTCAGAGGAATGAACATTGCAGTTAATGTTCCAAGACAGCTTTCATTATAATCCTCTGTTTTGGCATCCTCATATTTTTTTTGTAGCAGTGCGGGGGGAGGGGGGTGGGGGAGAAGAGGGAGGGAAGGAGGAGAATTTTCCTTTGAGCTTAAACTTTCCACAGTGTGACTCAGCCCAAGGTGTTTTTTTAATGAAATCTCTTGTGTAGAATATCATCAGTTATTTTCAAGTTCTTACAGACAAACCATTTCTTTTTCCACTCCAGAGCAAAGTATTATTGATTCACGGAAAATTAAAAATATGGACACCCATTCAAACTTGAGCCATCACTGATGGCTTGACTAGGGGATGACATTTGTGTATGCTTTAAAAGGATGATAAGTATCAAAAGCCAGATCTTTTCTCTTTATAACTGGATTAAAACATTTAGAACACAAACTCTTTTATTGATTAGCGACAGTACCATAAGGCTCAGAGAATTTTTCAGAGTGAGAATGAAGGTCTTTGGCCCTTCACTGTAAATAGACTTGTTAGGAGAATTATAGATCACTAGCGACACATTTTAAAAATTATTTATCTCTCACTTTTCCCTTTAAGTGTTTTCTTGCTTCTCTTTTTATTTTCCATTTTCGTTTTCCTTTATTGGATAAAACTGAGGATTAATGGGATGCAAAATTCTGCCAGAAGGTTTGGGACCTGACTTTAAATGCGCCCTCTGATGGCTACTAGCTGTGTAACTGTGGGCAAATCATGTCACCTCCATTGGCCGGTTCCCTCAACTGTAAAATGGGGAGATTGATCTGGTGGCCGTTAAAGTCCCTTCCAATTCCAGAGCAACGATTGAATGGAATGCACTGGTACACAAAATAATACCTTGCTTTATTTTGTAGCTCCTCTCTACCCCAAAATGTTCCTTTCCATCCCTAAACATGAGCTCTTAATTCCCTGGGTCACACTAGTTGTAGCAGCACTGGGTTAGGAGTCAAAGACATGAGTTTGAATTGTGTTTCTGTTGATTGCCACCTATGTGACCCAGAACAAGTTGGTTAGTAGTCCTCAGCCTCAGTTCCTTCATCTATAAATATAAGGGGGTGGTGGTGGCTTAAAATGGGTGGCTTTATACATCATTCTAGCTCTCAATCCTATCACTTATGTATGACACTGGGAATCTGAAGGTTGTGAAGAAGAATGAGCCTCAGTCATTGCTGACCTGAACAATGAGATCCATCCATTTAAGTCCACTTTATATTTTTATTGATAAACCCATTTATATGTTAATTTAACCGAGTCCTTAGCTGATTCCATGATGTCATCGATTAAGCCTAAGCCCCTGCTGTGGAATATAAAATGTGAAAATTCAAATATATTTTCATTTAACTATGGACACTAAAGATCTCAATTAAAGCAAATTATTTCATTGAAAACAAATACTAGCCAGGAGTGGCAGCACAAGTCTGTAATCCTAGCTACTGGGGAGACTGAGGTTGGCAGATCTCTCAAGCTTAGGAATTTTGCGTTGTATATAGATCAGACATTTGTACTGTTTGGCATCAACATGATGAGCATTTGGAAGGGATAGGGGGAGGTACCATGTTGCCTAAGGAGTGGTGAACTGGTTCAGGTTGGAAATAACAGTGCAAAGCTCCAAGCAGATTATTTAGGGGATTGGGCCATGGGGAGCCTCTGAATTTCCCATCTGGTTGAGATGTGGAGACCCAGCCTTTTGAAAAAACAACAAAAATTACCCACCATCAATATCTAATATGAACCCTAAGAATACTTTTCTCTACCCCAAACACAAGGTCTTTATCTGGGTTCACACAATTTCCCAGAAGCATACGGAACAAACAGTTTTGCTTCCAGAAGGGTAAGACTTTATTCTGAATGATTTAAACCTGCTTTGGAGAAACCTGTTCACTAATTTCCCGGAAAAACTAATAGTCCTTGGATGAATGGTCACATATGACCAAGTAGTTGTTCTTGCTAATATTTATATGATTTTCTGAAAATACAAGAAAAAAATTTAGAAGAAAAAAAAAGAGTCTTCACGGACAGTCGCACTACTTCTAGGTTCAAAATACTAGCTTAATATCATAGATAAACTTGGATTGATGCTTTCCTTTTTAACCATCACACCTTAGATCTGCAATAGGCTGGAGCAAATTTTCCCCAATATCGTTTCTGATGTTAAGCTTTCCATAGAAGTCAGCTTACCTTCTGTTAGAATCTGCAATATGTATTTTAATGTCACCAAAGAGACATCGTGCCTGAACCCTAAGCAATGTCAGGCTCTATAGAATATGTATATCGCCATGCTCTGACACTTACTTACTTGCCATGGACCCTAGAGGGCCCTGGCATAGAATGTTAGCTTTGGAAAGGTTCTTAGAGATCATCTGGTTTAACCTCTTTCTTGTACAAATGATGCTCTTCCATTCTGCTGCTTGTGTACCCCATAGCACTTGACTGAGACTGAGACTTCATTTCTCTTCTGGTCATTAGGTATCAGAGTTCCCGGCATTAAAAGAAATCCCTTAATTATAGAAATTCTACAAAAAAAGATAAGCAAGAGAAGAGGAAACATTCGCGGGCTTTGAAATCCTATCACCTCTTTTTCTTTAGGCCTCTGTACATTCTAACTTGCGTAGTTCAATTAACCAATGAACAGCGGATTCAGATCATGCCTTATGTGAAATTGCTTTGAAAGATGATAAAATACTATAGTAACTTAAGGTTATATTGTACCATCGACATGCCTGGAATGCCGCCCTTCTCCCCCCATCTGTCAAAATTCTGTTTGGCATTCAAGACCTAACTTTATTGTTACCCCCTTCAAGAAGCTTTCCCTAGTCCCTCTCTAGTTGGAAATTAGCTTTCTCTCCTTGGATGATCGATACTATGTTGTCTCTTCCTTGTTTTAAGCTAATCTATTGATATATCTTGGTAACACAGAACATTATTTTAGAAATGACAGCAATCTAAGGTGTCCTAAAATATTTTTGAGGAATGCCCAATATTCAGGGTCTTTTTTTTTTATCACTGTGTGCTTTCGACAAAGTATGTAGGTTGCATATCTATTTCATGCCAATTGCATAAATGTCTATTGCATGTATTTCTAATGTTATTGGGAAATAGTGCAGTGAATAAGATGTGGTAAAAAATTCTATTTGAGATCAGGTATGGGTTAGAATGGGTAGCTAGGTAGCACTGGGGCAACTTGGTGGCATAATGCATAGAGTACTGGGCCTGGCATTAGGAAGACTCATTTTCCTGAGTTCAGATCTGGCCTCAGATACTTACTAGCTGGGTGACCCTGGGCAAGTCACTTAACTCTGTTTGCTTCATTTCCTCATCAGTAAAATGAACTGGAGAAGGAAATGGCAAGTCACTCCAGTCTCTTTGTCAAGAAAACCCCAAATGAGGTCATAAAGAGTTAGACACAACTGGACAAATGAGTTAGAATGACCTGGTGCTTCGGGTTTCAGAATTTGTTTTAATTATATATTTGTATGTATATTGTGAAAGGAAATATGGTATAGTTGATAGTGTCACAAAAACCTAGGTTCAATTATTGCCTCTCATCCATGCTGGCCATGTGACCCTGGGCAAATTGTTCAATCTCTTTGTTCCCTAGCCCTCTCTCTAAAACTGGAAAATTGCAAAGTAGGCACCAAACTATGTTGTAGGAGGAATTCCTTACCGGGAGTTCCTTGCAACTATGAAATAACAGGTCAGGTTAAAAAAGAAAAGAATTGTAGCTTAAGATTGAATTGAAGCTAGCATTACTACAATCAAGAAGGCAGGACAATTGAACTGTGGAGCAGGAAGGCAATGGCTGTTGCCAATAACTCTGAAGTTATTGAAGTGTGCCATCTTCTCCCTCCATCTGAAGCTGCTTGTAGCTGGTCTACAAGTGTAGAGTTAGGCCAAGCTACTAAGCTGGTGTTTCTAAAGTGATCCTCGTGTCTCATAGTATTTCACTCTTTCTCTTCCTGCCATACCCAATCAGTTCTCAAATCTTGATTGTACTCTCATAACATTTCTTTCATTTATTGCATTTTCCCCCTACTTTACTTTTCCCATTCTGGGTAATTTTTGCTGATGTCTCCCCATGCCTGGAACTCTCTCCTTCCTAAGTTCTGCCTCCCTGCTTTCCTAGCTTCTTTCAAGTCCAAGCTAAAATCCTGCTTTTTAGAGGAAGGCTTTTTCAATCCTCTTTAATTTCTATTACCTTTTCTCTGTTGATTATTTTCAATGTATCCTGCTTATAACTTGTTGGCCCATAGCTGGTTCATCGCGTGCTGTCTCCCTCGTTAGACTATGAGCTCCTTGAGAGCTGGAGCTGTCCTTCACCTTTCTTCAAATCTCCAGAGTTTAGCAAAGTTCTGGTACATAGTAGGAACTTAATCTTTATTGACTATTTGATTGACTTACATGACCATCTTCCCAGTTCAGAATTTCATCTTCTCTCTTCTGGACTATTTTAATAACCTCCTAATTGGGCTTCCTGCTTCCAATACCCTCACATCTGCCAAAACAATCTTTTTTCAAGTTTGGAGATGACCATGCTGCTTACCTCTTCAAGAAATTTCGGTGGCTTCCTGTCACCTTTAAGATAAAATATGAACTCCTTAGTTTCATATTTAAAAGCCCATCACAGGTCCTTGCCTAGCTTTCCAGACTTATTTTACTATTATCTTCCATTACTATTTCTATTTGCTGTTATTTCCCATTATTAATTTCCCTGTTAGCAGTTAGATGGTACAGGGAAGAGAGCACTGCATCTGGAATTAAGAAGACCTGGGTTCAAATGTGACCTTACACATTTACTAGCTGTGTTTCTGGGTGACTCACTTCACCTGTGTGTAGTAGGAAGGCTGAATTCATGATCTCAAATATAATCATGTATATGTTTGAATGGTCCGAAATCGCAAGGTATGAGAGATTCTCTAAGGAGAAAACAACAAGAAATTTATTTAGGCCCCACTGCAGCAAAAACTTGAACCAGCCTCCCCATTCCAACATCTTGACAAAAAGACTCCAGGCCCAGAAAGCCCATTTCACAAGGGCAACTAGGA
>JAQQSZ010013368.1:0-11772 GCA_028646595.1 Phalanger gymnotis | reverse complement strand
TTTTTGAGATCATAAATTCGGCCTTCCTACTACACATGCTCCAAGGCAAAATATGGATTTTCAATAAAATAGAGGACTTTCAAGCTTTCTCAGTGAAAAGACCAGAGCTGAATAGAAAATTTGACTTTCAAACACAAGAATCAAGAGAAGCATGAAAAGGTAATCGAGAAAAAGAACAAGAAAAAGATATTGCAAGGTACTTACTAAAGTTGAACTGTTTTGTTTACATTCCTACATGGAAAGATGATGTGTATGATTCATGAAACCTCGGTATTAGGGTAGCTGAAAGGAATATGCATATACATATATATATGTTTATGTATATATATGTATATGTGAGTGTGTACGTATATATATGTGTGTGTGTGAGTGTTTACCCATATATATCTATATCTATATCTATCTATCTACCTATCTATATATATATATAGAGAGAGAGAGAGAGATAGAGAGAGAGAGAGAGACGGAGAGAGAGAGAAAGAGAGAGAGAGAGAGCGAGCACAGGGTGAGTTGAAGATGATGGGAAGATATCTAAAAGAAATAAAATCAAATTAAGGGATGAGAGAGGAATATATTGAGGGGAGGAGATAGGGAGAGATAGAATGGGGTAAATTATCTCACATAAAAGTGGCAAGAAAAGCCAGTTATGCAGGAGGAGAGGAGAGGGCAGGTGAGAGGGAATGGTTGAATCTTGCTCTCGTAGGATTTGACCTGAGGAAGGAATACCATACGTACTCAATTGGGTATCTTACCCAACAGGAAAGAAGGAGGAAGAAGATAAAAAAAGGAGGGATGACAGAAGGGAGGGTAGATGGGGGTGGAGGTAATCAAATACAAACACTTTCAAAAAGAGACAGGGTCAAGGAAGAAAACTGAATAAAGGGGGATAGGATAGGAAGGAGCAAAATATAGTGGGTGGGAAGGGAAGAGGGAAGAGAATTTGGAACTCAAAGTTTTAAAAACAGATATTCAAAAATGAAAAAAAAGTTTTTGCATGCAACTAGAAAATAAGATACACAGGCAATGAGGCATAGAAATTTATCCTGCTCTACAAGAAAGGAAGGGAAAAGGGGATGGGAGGGGAGTGGGGTGGCATAAGGGAAGGCTGACTGGGGAACAGGGCAACCAGAATATATGCCATCTTGGAGTGGGGGGCAGGGTAGAAATGGGGAGAAAAATGGTAATTCAAACCTTTGTGAAAATCAATGCTGAAAACTAAATATATTAAATAAAATTTTAAAAAAATGAAGAATAAGCAACAACAGCCTGGAAAGGAGCCAGCAGGAAGTAGGTATTTAATAATTTGCTTGTCTGTGGTTGTGCTTGTATGTGTATACAAATACATATATATATGCATACATATATATATGCATACATATAAGATATTCATATAACTATATCCACATATTATGTGTAGATACATGCAATATATAACATATTTTAACATATATGCAAGTATATGTTGTGTGTGCATGCATATGTGTAAATAAATGTATATGTATATATGTTTATTTATGTAAACATATAGATATGTGGTCATATATGCCATTGTATAGAATCCTGAAACTGGGGACTCCCTTCACAAAAGCATATCCAACTGTTTTTGGCTTAGTAGATAAGTCCCAGGCAATTGTCTGAAACACATAAAGACTTAAGTGTCAGAACTCAGTTTTGCACCCCGGTTATCTGGCTTCCAAGTCCAGCACTCTATCAAAGACACTGTACTAATACACACACACACACACACACACACACTCTCTCTCTCTCTCTCTCTCTCTCTCTCTCTCTCTCTCTGTGTATATATATATATATATATATATATATACACACACACACACATATGTATGCGCATATACGTGTATGTGTATACGTGCATATACTTATATGCACATACATATGTTTGTGTATAAATGCACCCAGATACACACATGCGCGCACACACACACACACATATATATATACATACACACACACATATATGTGTAGTAGGGTGGGAGGTGTGAATGGGGTTGTTTATATGATGAGTGTTCTTGTGTAAGTATATCCATAACTCAAAAGGACTTTCCAAATTTCTTCCTTAAATCATAATTGCATTGTATTGAATGGTTTGGTTAAGGGTACAGGAATTATTCCTAAGTAGTGACTTAGAAATCATATTGTGCAAACATTTTCATAGTAAAATGATTTCACTAAAAAATTCTATATTCTTCTGTTTGACATATACCCAAAGTTTAAAGATAAAAAGAAAAGCCTCATATACAGGGCACATAATGTTTATATCAGCATTTGTGTGGGGGGAACTGGGAGTAATAAGATACAATAAAAACAAGAAAAACTAGAAGCAAAAGAGCTGTCCATTGAATGGGGGATAGTTAAACAAATTGTGTCATATATAGATAGATAGACAGACGGACAGATAGACAGACCGATAGATGATTGATAGATAGATAGATAGATAGATAGATAGATAGATAGATAGATAGATTGATTGATAGGTAGATAGATGTCAATAATCATCTGTTAAGTGTGCTATGAGATAGGTATGGTGCTAAGCTCTGGGGATACAAATAAAGGCCATTGTCCTTGTCCTCAAGGAACTTACTTTGTAAAGGGAGGAAGTAAGTAAATATTTATGTCCCTAAAATATATATTCAAAGTAAATTGATATAATTTCATGAGAAAGGGATTGAGAAGGATAGGATCTGGAAAGACCTGAAGAAGATGGGGTTTGAGCTGAATCTGGAAGAGAGAGAGAGAGAGAGAGAGAGAGAGAGAGAGAGAGAGAGAGAGAGAGAGAGAGAGAAGAGGACAGGAGAGCAGAGTGCAGGAGAAGGAGAGACAAAGAGAGGTGAGGATGAAGAATATTCTATGTAGCGAGAAACAACCATTGCAAAGACTTGCACTTAGCAAGTAGGATGACATTGGTAGGAACATAAAATAGGGCTGCATAGACTTAGTGTAAAGTGGATAGTGTAGTAAAGTATAAGAAAACTGCAAAGTTAAGAAAGGGCCAGATTGTGAAGGGCTTTAACACTAACAGTGGAGCTTATATTTGACCACTGACTCACTGGAGTTTATTGAGCCGAGAGTGAAATGATCAGAGTGGTACTTTAGGGAAATCACTTTAGCGACTGAGTAGAGGATGAATTGGAGACCTGAAGCAGAAACACCAATTAGAAAGGCATTGCAATAGTTTAGATTAAAGTTGATGAAGCCCTGTACTATGATGGCAGCTATATGAGTGAAAAGAATATGTGTATGTAACCTGTAGATATGAAGGTAGAAATAGAAAGATTTGACAAGAGATTAGATATGCATTGTTAGCATAAGTGAGGAAGCAAGTATGACACTGACGTTGAGACCCTTTGGGACTAAATCTCAACAATTGGTCCCTCAACAATAATAGGACCTTTGGAAATGGGATGGGTACACAAATGTAATGGAATATTATTTCACAGAAACAATGATTATGAAAATTACAGGGAGATGTAAAAAAGCTTGTAGAAACTGATGCATAGTGAAGTTAACAGAATTAGAAAAAAATAAGATCCAGGATGTCTAAAATAATGTGAAAGTTGTTGTGCCATTCAGTCATGTCTGCTCTTCCTGGACTCATGGACCATACTAGCCATGTGGTTTCCTTGGCAGAAATATTGGAGAGGTTTACCATTTCCTTCTTCAAAATGGAAAGTACGATAGAACATAAAATAAAAACTGCATGCTGTATTATTAAAATGATTAAGTTTAAGTCTAAGGAAAGCAAAAAGAATATTCCTTCCTCATTTCTTTGCAGAGTTCTGGAACCATAAATATGGAACAATGTATACATGTTAGACTTGTATGATAAGTTGGTTGCTGTTGCTAAGCTATATTTATCCTCTTTCTTCTTTTTTTAAAAGTCTTTGTTATAAAAATGACTTTCTGAGTGAGGGGGTGGGGAATAGAGACATAAAAAGTATGTGAAAGCAAAAGATAGCAAAGCCCTTGTAACAGATATGCATAGTCAAGCAAAACTAATTCTAGCATTGTCCCAAACATTTATGTCCCAGTCTGTACCATCTCTATAAGAATGTGGGTAGCATACTTCATCATCTGTCCTCTGGATTTTTTGTTGGTCATTGCACTGAATAGAATTTATAAATCTTTCAAAGCTTGTTATCTTCACAATTTTGTCCTTGTATAGACTGTTCTCCTGTTTCTGTTCACTCTGAACAAGATCATACAAGGTGTTTTCAGGTTTCTCTGAAACCTTTCTTTTCATCATTTCTTACAGTACGATTTTTTTTACATTTTCTTCATGTGCCATAATTTGTTCAATTGTGTACCAGTTGAAGGATACTCTTTTAATTTCAAGGTCTTTGTTGCTACAAACAAAAGAGCTTCTATAATGCCATTGAAAATTCAGAGATAAAATAATTGGAAGAGATATTAAAGATGTTCTATTCTAATATGCTCATTTAATGAATGATAAATCAGTAGCCTAGAAAAGTGAAATGGATTTACCCAAGGCCACACAGCAAGTTAACTGGAACAAAAACCCAAATCTCTTGACATTTAAACTAGTGGCTTGTACATACAAGGTATCAAGCTGGAAGGGTGGATAAAACCGGGGAAAGATGCTGCCCCATTATAGAATTGAGGAATATATGTCTGCAGAGGGGTAAAGAAGTAAAACTGTTTTGTTGGGAAAAAGTGATTAATAAGAACTTAATTTTCCTTCCTGATGGTTAAAAAGCATGATATTTAAAGAATTATAGATTTGGTAGAGGAAATGTGGTGAGTTGTGACTTTTATAAGTAAGGGTGAATCACTGAGAAAGTTAAGAAGCTACATTTAAACCAGAGGGATTAGAGTATGAGCAACAAAATTTAAAGTAATCTGAGGAGAATTAAAGACATTGGAGCGGGGGGGAGTCTGGGAACACAGAAATATTGCATTGTTGAAACTGTAGAAATTAGAAACCGTTGAGAGAAGGCTTAAGCTGATTGAATCTAGGTTGTTTGGAGGGAGAATTGACTTCATTGGCCAAGAACTCTAGTGACAGCTATCACTTAACCCTATTTGCTTTGGTTCCTCATCTGTAAAATTACCTGGAGAAGGAGATAGCAAATTATTCCAGTATCTTTGCCAAGAAAAACCCAAATGAAATAACAAAAAGTGAGACATAAATCAAAAGACTGACCAATAATAAAGCATCCCATGCGGATTGTTGTATAAATAGGAAACTCATTGGATAGGGGCTAAAAAAAAATAGAGTAGTGAGTAGGGAACTATATTTCCCCTCAATAGGCTTACCCCCTTGGACCATAAGAGAGTTGGAATGTAGCTATGTAGAACCCATCTAGCTCTGTAAATTTTGACCTACTAGTGTAATAGCAAGTTGGAGTGACTGAGCCAGGCCAAAAGAGAAGTAGAGAGTTTGACAGACCTAGGTACGAGGTGTAATAAGGCCCCTGCACTTTATGGGTTTTGACTAAAGCCACTAGCTATCCTACTGCAGTGGCCACACTTGTGCACAAATTATAGATGTTAAATTCATAATGTGCTATAGAAATTTATTATTAGTATCAATTATACATTTTCATCTATTTATCATCTTCAACTTTTCTTTAACATTATTAAATAAATACTGACTGTTGACTATTATGTGTGGAGAATTCTTATTTTCCTTACTAGATTGTAAAATGTTGCAGGCAGAGATTGCATCTTCCTATTTTTTATCTCTTCGTGCTTTGCAAAAGTGTGTTGATGTAAGAGCAAGGAAGTTATTCTGTCTTAAGTCTCCAAGGCTGGACACACCATTCTGATACTGCTACACTTCAATATTTTCATAAGAGTAGACATCATAGCATAAAGTAAGAAATAAATGCAGTTTCCCATAACATTATTATTTCCATGGCTGCTCCATTTGATTGGCAGAGAAAAGGAGGCTTCCCCATGGCATCATCCCCCCCAGAGACTGCTTCAAGCTTGGTTTCAGTGCAAATGCTTTTGCTTAACCATCCTTTTAGCTTCACTTTTCCACTGAAGACATTGATCAAATGGTGTTGACATAGTCCTGATGAAATGCTGTGCCCAAAGAAATGCTGAGCTGGTTTTGAATCTGCACATTGGACTAGGCAGCTTCCTGAGCAACATCTGTTAGTTTCTTTCACATTATCTATCAGTATAATTTGAGATCACATGTTTTCTAGTCAGAATACAGAGATGCAGTCACCCTGCCCATATGAATTATGAAGTTCATAGTATATCACTGGACACGGTCAGCAAAATGCCTTAGTAGTAACCAATAATTTCATGTTTATAAACAATATTTCAAAGAATATTCACAAGGAACCATTGAGAGTACAGGTGCATATAGGAGAACCTTCTTTAATGTTCTGTGTCCTAGAAGTCCAAAAAGCTAATCTACTGCAGTATCATTTTTTAAAACTAGATCTTTCTATTGAACCAAAACTAGAAGCACCACAGCCTCTCAAGAGTCCATTTGCAATATGGATCAGCAAAATGCTGATCTATACTGGTAATATGCTAATAACTTGCTCATTTTCTGACCTGGACCAGTTTGCCTCTCCTTTAGCAGCTTGGTGACCCTCTGTCAAGGGATATAAATGTCTCCACATTGGTGCTGACCTTAGTGGAAACAATCAGATTTAGCTTTACTGAAGTTCAGAATTCCAAAAGTCAAGCAATCTGCTAACTTCAGCCTTCCCTAAGATCAGGGATTATAGGCTTGCAGGACCTACACTTATTATAGGTGGGAAAATTGGGACCTAATGCACTTTTGGTGGAGTTGTGAACTTATCCAACTATTCTGGAGAGCAATCTGTAACTATGCCAAAAGGGCAACCAAACTGTGCTTACTGTTTGTTCCAGTAATATTACTACTAGGTTTATATCCCGAAGAGATCATAGAAAAGGGAAAAAGACTTACATGTGGAAAAATATTTATAGCAGCACCTTTGATGGTGGCAAAATATTGGAAATTAAGGGGATGCCCAGAAATTGGGGAATGGCTGAACAAGTTATAGCATATAAATATAATGGGATACTATTGTGCTATAAGAAATGATGAACAGGCAGATTTAAAAAAAAAAAACTAGAAAGCTTTGTACAAACTGATGCAAAGTTAAATCAGCAGAACCAGGAAGACATTGGACACAACATAAGCAACATTGTGGGGATGACCAACTATAAATAAACTTCTCAGCAACATAATTATCTAAGACAAGTGCAAAGGACTCATGAAGGAAAATGCTATCTACATCTAGATAAACAACTGACGTACTCTAAATGAAGATTGAAGTATATCTTTTTCATTTATTTTATTTGTATTCAGATGCTTTTTCCTTTTAGTTTGTTTCTTCTTTCACAACTGTGACTAATATGGAAATATGTTTTACATGGTAGCACATGTATAACCTATATCAAATTGCCTACCATTTTCAGAAGATGGGAGGGGAGGCAGCAAGGGATGGAGTAAAATTTGGAAGTCAAAATCTAAAAAAAAAATCAATGGTAAAAATTGTCTTGGCATGTAATTGGGGAAAAATACTATTTTAAAAAGTAAAAAAAAAAGATGCTATTACTGACCTTGTGGAGTTTAAAGTATGGTATGTACAATAGATGAAAAAGCAATATTGGTCTCAATAATGCATAAGAGATAATGATGCTAAGTGCATGTGAGCATTACAAAAAAAATCATGTCTGGGTCATCAAAAACGGATCGTCATTAACTGTGATGAAAAGGAAAACTTTGTAACTGTTGGGTTTAGGATACATGACAATTCAACACGTGATAGTGGAGAAATCATCAAATGAAAATTAAATCATCAAATGAAAGCTGGAAGTTTCCTCAGGTTCCCTATATTATGTTTCTTAAGGCAAGAGTAGACTAAAATCAGTAGCTGCTACAACTGCTGCAAGTTGTTACTGCAACTCTGGAGCCAGCACCTCCACAAGGCTTCTTCTAATCCCTCCTTCTCTCTGCTCCGAGTTGCACATGCTCTCTCGCTCTTGAAATTAGGTTGCATTTCCCTAGGTTAGTTAGTCTTCAGTAGAATGTAAGCTCCTCAAGGACAGAAGCTCCACTGTTTCTGTCTTGGTAGTCCTAGCACCTACTGTAGAGCCTGACATATATTGGGTACTTATTGAGTGTTTCTTTTTAAATTGATTAATATATTTAAAGAAGATTCTCAGTGATTTAAGAGTTAATGGTCACCTAAAATCCTGAAACTACTATTTTTTACTCTATACTTAATTTTTTTCTGATTAACAAGCATTTATTTTTCTCTCCTCTCATACCCATATCACTAAACAATAAAAGAATAACAAAACTTTTATAATTTTTTTTGCATAGTCAAGCAAAACAAATGCCCTTTTCAGATTAGAAGTGTGTCTCATTTAGCATATTTCATCCCTTACCATTGCTTTAGGAAATGAGTAGCATTCAACATCATTGGACTTTTGAAATCAAAATTGGTCACTGCACAGATCAGATTTCTTTAGTCTTTCTAGGAACATTGGTATGAACTGATGTAGGTAGCTTGACAGAACCAAGAGAACCATTTATGCTATAGCAACTTATTTGAATGCTCTTGCTATATTTTATATATGCTTATCCATGTACACCCACATGCATAGTAGAATATAGGCATTTTAAGGACCAGGACTTTTGTTTCTTGCCTTTCTAACCCCAAGGGCTAGCATGGTGCCAGGCACATAGTAGGCACTCAATAAATACTTATTCAATTGAATTGAATGGAAAAAAAATTAGCCAGGCCACCCCATTTTTCAGGCATTCCACTAAATTAAGGTTCATACTGTATTGTGTTTACTTATTATGGAAGCAGAGATTCCAGCTGCCAAGGTTTGAATTGCAAAATGATTCATGACCAATTCTTCTCTGCTCTAATGATGCTTATACTGGTAGACGTAGAGGGACTCGATCTTCAAATCTTTCTACCTCCCAGTTGGGGAAATTAATACTGAGCAACTTGCAGAATGCAAAATGAAGAATGACAAGAGGCCTTTGGATTCAATAATAAATATTATATCCTAGCTTTCTGTCTCCTGTTTTAAAAATTCATCACTAAAACAAGTTAGACATACCAAAGATTTTCTTTTTTTTTTTAAGAAGCTTTCTCTAAAGGAGAAAAAAAAGCATGAGGAATAAGTGACAATTAATTATCAGGTTCTGGCTCACTTAGAGGCATTTCTCTTTTCCTCCTCCCAGCCTCTACTTCACATGTATCTAGAACTTTAATAATGGGTAAAAGCAACTACAAAGGAGAGCTTGAGAGTCCTTATATGTCTTATTTCATGTGATCAGGTTGAAGAATTTGATAAGCTTTGCATGAAATTAATTGAATTCTTAATTGTATTTTCCTCTATTAATTTTTGAAGGCAGTCATTGAGATGTTTGAAGGAATATATTTAACCTAGCAGAATCCTAGGAGCTTTGCTAGAGGCCTCTAATTTTAAATGGTAAGCTGTTGTGTTTTGAAGCATCTTCCCTTTGGCAAATCTCCTTTTTAGATGTGGGCATACTTTTAAATGAAATTGAAAAAAAAATCTTGCAGA
Organism: Phalanger gymnotis; assembly: GCA_028646595.1. Classification (NCBI taxonomy): domain Eukaryota; kingdom Metazoa; phylum Chordata; class Mammalia; order Diprotodontia; family Phalangeridae; genus Phalanger; species Phalanger gymnotis. The sequence goes on along the minus strand of JAQQSZ010013368.1, from coordinate 2,190 downwards.
CTCTCATAATAATGTGATTCATTTTAGGCAGAGGGAGAGACTAAGGGTCAAAAGACATACAATTTAATTCAATAAACATTTTTTAATTGACTATCCTGTGCTAGGCACTATATTAAGTGCTGGAGATATAAATAAGTAAAAAGATGACAGTGCCTTCATCAAGGAGCTTATAATCTAATGAGGGAAGACAAGAAACAATGGGAAGCCAAAAAAGGAGGTGGGGTGTTGGTGGGCAGAAGGCATCTATTGCAATGATGATAGTGGAGTTGAATTTAAGAAATATAGGTGATAGGGCTATGAGTCCTGTCTAAATGGAAATTTTGGGAGGAATATTTTTTGTGTTCAACCCTCCAATCAGAGGGACAGAGGCTACTGAGGGTCATGAGAGGACCAAAGTTGATGCAATCTCCTGGTTGGTGGGTTTTCTGGCAATAAACTTTTCCTACAGGCATGATAAGGGTAGAATTGAATCCAAGAATTGTAGTTGGTAACAAATAAAACTCGGGTAAGAAAGAAACTGATATGATTTTTTCCTTCAAGGAGTCATAATACTTATGTTGAATGTAGGTTCCCAATTAAATGCAAATTCTTGGAGAAGGACAGGTCTATTTTTCATTGTTGTTGTTAAAATTGCTTCCATTGTTTTTGCTGGCTTGTTTTGTTTTGTTTAGGTCTTTGTATCTCCAATTTCTATTAATAGTACCAGTATATAGTAGGTACTTAATAAAGGCTTATTGGATGGAGATGAATTATATAAACAAGATGTGAGTTAAATTGGAGAAACTTTTCTCCATTACACACATTCAGCTAAAAAAGGCTTCAGGCTATATCTTTCTCAATTCCTATTTGCTTATTAAATCATATTGCAATGGGAGCAGTGTGAGTTTTTAAAACAGTGCACCAGCAAAGAGAATAGGATCTTATGTAGGTAATTTGGTTTCTGGCCAGAAACACATCAGAATAAAGACTTCAGGGGATTTTTTCATCCATATGAGCCAACTCAGCACATGCTTCTGTTGTAGAAGAGGCACGATAGGATAGTGGGGAAAAAAGCACTGTATTTAGCATTCAGAGGACAAGGCTTCAGACCTCAGGTTTTCCTCTGTGTGGCCTATATGATCATGGTTAGGTCATCTTATCTTTCTGAGCCTCAGCTTCTCACCTGTAAAACAAGAAGGGATAGACTAAATGGTCTCTATAGTTCTCATCAGTTTTAAAACTAAAATATTTTGGCATAAAGAATAGCCTTGATCAAAGGCTTTAACATCTAACCAAGAAATGAAAAATCAATTCATTACACTTTATTAATTCATTAGATTGATTTTTAATTAGCTGTAATTAGTATCATTCATATCTGCCTATGCGTCTGTAAAATCATCACCTTTCATAATTTAAATGTCATTATATTTAGTAATAGTGGAAGAGATATTATCAACATACTTAGATCATTTAATGTTTAACTTGACAGATTAACAATTACTTAAAAAAACTAATGTGTAACTGTAATCAAAAATAAAACATGAACAGTAATCTCATACTGACAGCTGGGATAATGCATAAAGTTAGAAGTCATATGGGCATTTTTTCGGAGGAAGGCAAGTCCTCACCTTTTAAAGCCTGATGGGAATTTTCATACAAAATTCTGCCTTAGCACCACTTAATTTTAGATTGTATTCAGGGAAATGGGTTTAGCTATTCAAGCTCATAAACTTGTAATCTGGAAAAAAGTTGTTGTGCTCCCAATTAGTCTTTGGCACTGTTTTTTCCTCTTTTTTTCTTTTTGTAAATATTTATTTTTAGTTTTCAATATTGACTTTTATAAGATTTTGAGTTTTACCTTTTCTCCCCCTCTGTCCCCTTTCCCCTTCCCAAGATGGAATGCAATGTGATGTAGGCCATACATGTACAATCACATTAAACATATTTCCATATTAGTCATTTTGTAAAGAAAAATTAGAACCAAAGAGAAAATCCATGAGAGAGAAAACCCCCACAAAAAGGAAAAAAACCCTATGTTTCATACTCCATAATTCTTTCTGTCAATCTTGATAGCATTTTCCATCATGAGTCTTTTGGAATTGTCTTAGAATAAGATCATAGCATTGTTCAGAAGAGCTAAGTTTCTCAAAGTTGGTCATCACTCAATGTTGCTGTTATTGTGTACAATGTTTTCCTGATTCTGCTCACTTC
>JAQQSZ010013367.1:0-11772 GCA_028646595.1 Phalanger gymnotis | reverse complement strand
CACATCCCCTCCAACATTTGTCATTTTCCTTTTTTGTCATATTAGCCAATCTTTTTTTTAATTCTTTGTTACAAGGGCTAGCTCACTGGGTAGGGAAAGGGGCAAGGAGAGATTCAGAAATGATGGTGATATAAAAATAAAAGATATCAATAAAAATTGCAAATAGAAAAAAATACCATTTGAAATAGACCTACTTTTTCTGAAGCTCCTATCATAGGATTTAGAATTGAAAGGGACCTTAGGTAATCTAGCCCAAATGCCCCATTTTGCAAATGAAGAAATTGCAAAGTCAAAGGTGTAGAAAGTGGCAGAGCTGGATCCAGATCCAGCCTTCTTTGCACAACACCACAGTCCATCCACTGCAATGGAAACCTTCCTTCAGTTCTTTCAGTGGAGATCACCATAGAACTTGGGCTGTCTGTCTGTCACCCCTTGTTCTTGCTATAGGACAGGCTCCCTTCCATTTCCTGTTCCACATGTCTTTAATGATTCCTTTTACATCACTTCTCACCCACAGGTCATCATTGTTAATATGCTATAGCCATCGTGCATCTTTCAGTCACCGTTTGGGTCACCGGAAGTTATGATTCCTTTGAGATGTAGCGTTCCACAAATCACAGCCATTTTTAAACCATAAAGTGCCATAGAAATAGGATCTAATCATTGTTATTCTATTTTCTGTCCTGTGGAAAAAAGAACTGGTCCATCAGCTAGGAAAGCTGCTTCTGTTAGAGGAAACTACTTTCAATACATCCTTTTCTTTTCTTTTTTTCCCCCACTTTAGGTGATTCTTATCATTAGTGGAAACCTGAGCTTCCTAAATTGGTTGACCATCGTTCCCAGTATTGCCTGCTTCGATGATGCTGCCTTGGGCTTCCTGTTTGGCTCTCAGCCGGGAGGGGTTAAAGATCAAGTCCACAAAATGCAGCTTGAAGAGGCAAAGGAGAATAAGCCCCCAGTGAGATATGGTAAGTTATTTTCCAGGAAGAATAAATCTTCAAAACAATGGTCTCCATCAGGATTTCCCAAGGGCATATCCAAGTATAGCACAATGAAAGGGTTATGCATGATTTGTATTTGCCTACCTGGAGGGCACAGGCTGTGCTTCCTGTCAGTCAGTCTTCATGTTAGAATGTTTTCCACCTATGTTGAATGTTGTCATTTCTTGAATTTTTTCTTCTTGACTCCTATTTGCCCAAAAACTATCATGGCCTATTGTATTGTAAGAGTCCTAGGCTGGGATTCAGGAGAGAGGAACCTGTTGCTAGCTCTACAACTAATTCATAGTGTGGTCTTAGGTAAGTCATTTCCCTCTCAGCCTCAGTTTCTCTTTCTATACATAGGTGAAGGAGGGGTGAATGAGAAGAACTCTGAAGCCCCTTCTGGCTCTGAGATGTAATAAAGCTTTCTTTCCAGGCTGAAGAGATGGTGGCATCCAAGAAAGAGAGACCTGGCCAGGGAAGGGAATTAGGTGATGATGGGACTTCCCAGGAATTTGCCTTAACTACAGTTTAGAAAGCCTATATTTGTATGTTTGCGGGTATAGTACTAGGCATTAGGGATACAAATACAATGTCCAGGGCTTTGGAGACAGGGAAAAGATGTGACCCAATTAGCTGTGTTAACTTCTCTGGGCCTCAGTGTACTTCCCTGTAAAATGAGGAAGCTGAATTAGATGATATCAAAGGTCCCTTCTAATGCTGTCAGCACCATAGTCTATGATTTCTTGAAATACAGCACAGGAAAAAACCAGGCTTTGATAAAGCCCATTCAGATGGAGCTACCTGACCATGCCTTCAACCCAAATCACTCTGGCTCTCACTGATTGGTCAATAGTCAGTCCCAGTACAAGCCTCACCTGGTCATTGTTTGGGTTTTGCCAGCTCAGAGCGAGTAGAGATAGCAGTTGTTTCTGTTCTGTCCAGAAACCCTGAGGATCTTCCCCTCCTAGATCGATTTTTTTTTGAGTAGGTAATAGAGGCTATTTTTTTTTTTTGCCTTATTTCTTACCTAGCTTTAATCACTGATTGGGTGTTCCCTCAGACAAACTGAGACCTGGGAAAGACCTTAGCTTAAAAAGGCCACGGTCTCCCACTGAATACAGGGCCATCTCTAGTCGTCCTGATCTGTATCTTGCCACTAGACTCAGATGGCTCTGGAGGAGAGATTGAGGTTAGTGACTTTGCACAGCCCTCCTTTACCTAAACCCAATTCACTTGTAAGTCAAGCCATCACCCTCCTGATGGCACGTTCCTCTTCCAGAATGAAGAACAAACAGCAACAACAACAAACTCTGGTACAGAACTTGCAGTACATGTGCACTACATGCTGTATTAACACAGAAGCAGACATCTAGGTGGAGCAGTGAATAGAGTGCCAGGCCTGGGAGTCAGAAAGATCCAAGTTCAAATGTGGCCTTAGACCTTGGACAAAGTCACTTAGCCTCTCTTTGCCTCAGCTTCCTCAACTATAAAATGGAGATTGTAATAGCACCTACCTCACAGAGGTGTTCTGAGGATCAAATGAGATAATATTTCTAAAGCACTTAGCACATTGTCTAGATAGAACACAACAGGTGCTATATGCTACTATTATGTAAAAAATAATACCTACCCTGTCTTCAGTGACTCGAGCTTTTTTGATGATAATCTCAAAGCTGGGAGGGAATTCAGTAGCCATTTGGTCAATCAAAACTTAAAAAACGATTCCTTCTACCCCATACCTGACAAGTGGGCATTCAGTGAGAGAGGATGAGTAGCCAACTCTCCAGTATCTCATGGTTAGGGAATTTTCTCTTCCATCAAACCTCCATCAACCTCTTTGCCACTTCTAGCTATTACTCCTTGTTCTGCCCTCTGGGGCCAGGCAATGCAAGTCTAAATTCTTTCCCACACAAGAGCCCTTTAAATATTTGGAGACAAATATTATGTTCTCCCGTTCTTCTCTAGGCTCAATGACCCCAGTTGGTGTGGTGGTTGTTGTTTCAAACAATTCTCACGTAGCATGGTTTCCTATCCTATTCCCTTGGTATACTATTGCTGCTCCATCTGCCCAGCCTGCCATCTTCCCCCTGGATTCTAGCCCCCCTAAAATGAGGCATCCAGGATACTCCGGACGTCTTATAGGATAGAACTGCCTCCTTTGCTCTCGATACGAGCCTTTTAGTAAGGCAAAGATTGCTCTCTTGCTGCCACATTTCACGAGTGACTTGTATTAAACCTACAAGCCACTAAGACCCCCAGGTCCTTTTCACATGAATCACTTTCTAGACACATTAGATATCTACATGAAGAAACAAACTCAACATGGTCATGTCTCTCGTGCAAGGTGATATAGCCACTAGTGGATGAACAAGGACTAGGACTAGTTCCCACATCTTGTCATTCTCAGTGCTGTGGCACAAAACCTCTGAAGACAACATTCAGCCACGACAACACCACTCACTCTGTGTAAGGCACAGTGACTGAAGCACATCGATCCAGCCATCCTCGTGGACATCCAGTGTTAATGGCCGAGCGGCAGGAGTAGGAAATTGGGGTGACTGCAGGATGTGTCCTACCCATAAAAGCTCCTTTTATGTGGAAAAGGAATCGTACTTTATGGTCAGAGAGACACAGCTCTGACGTGGATTAGCTTTGCAACCTTGGGCAGGGCTCTCTACTTCTCATCTCATTTCATCTTCACAACAGTAGGGTGAGAGTCACAACATTTGACCCTCAACAACACCCGCCTTGTGGAGTTGTGATATTATCATCCCTATTTTACAAATGAGGAAACTGAGGGTAGAGATAAGTTCAGTGGCTTGTCCAGGATCACTCAGCTAGTAAGTGCCTGAAGCAGGATTTGGACTCAGTTCTTCCTGACTGTAAGTCCCTCACTCAACCCACTGCACTAGTGAGCCTTGTTTCCCTCATCTATGAAATTGGGATAATGATATCGTGTCCTGCTTAACTAATAGACTTATTGTGAGGAAAGTTATTTGTAAATATTAAAACATTATAGGAATGAGTTGTTATTATTAAGGGGACATCAGCTATTTGTTAATATAATGGTAATAAATGTATTTAAATGGAAAACTGTTTATAGTAAGTACAAGCTATTAACACGCAATCACATTCACGTTAATATTTAAATGGAAAATACTACGAATAAACATATAGTATTAGCTTGTATACCTATCAAAAGTCTTTATCTTTTCCTTACAATATTAAAGGGTAGAGATGTTCCATTTTTTTGAACTTTCTGAGGCTTTATGTCTGGGACCAGCAGGTGTTTAGGATTGTTGGCACGTGGTACGAGGCTCGTTTTGGGGTTGGAGAAGTGAAGTCACAAGGTTAGATGAATCAGTCCTACAAATGCCTTCTTTTTAAAAGCTCAGTGGGGAGCCAAGTCCTCCTGTGTACCTCATTACTTGTACTTTCCCACTATTTACCACTGATCCCACGGCTCAGCTCTGATCATCTTTGGGGAATTATAATAGTTTAGACACATACATGCTGGACCCTTTGCTTCCTTAATTAAGCAAGCCATTAAATGGGCACTAACCTTAGAAACATGCTTAATCTTCATTTCTCCAGCAAATACAGAATCACAGGATTTAGGATATCACACTAAAGTCAAGAGTTGGAGGCCTATTTGGGAGTGTGAAGCTTGGCTGTGAATTTGAACTTGGCATCACTGTGCCACAGATAATCAAGAGAAAGGAAATAGGGGATTTTTTTTAACCAAGAGGAGAAGGGCCCAATTAAGGATGGGCTGATGTGCAATTACCTCCTCTATCACCTAATTTCTGTCCCAGGAAGAATTTGTTTCACATGCCCAGGGATTTCACAAGGAAATAGGCCAGATATAAGAGGAGGGAGGTTCTTTATACTCTCCAGGATGCTATTTCTTACCAATTTGGTACATCAATGTCATCTACGTACATTGTCCAACAGCAAGAAGTAGTCGCCCCATAAACCAATGCAGAGAGTTCTATCCTAGAAGGTTCACTGCATGTGCAATGCTAGTTTCCTCTGAAATAACATTTTAGTGTTGTAGGTAGTTACATTTCATTCTATGTCTTGCAAGGACTAGCTTTATTTCAGATTTTTAACAGGTCAAAACTCTTGAACTGGTATACCTTTCCAGATGGAGTAGTGAGACATCTTTGGAATAGGTATAAAACCCAGACACATCTAAAGGGCACACTGTGGAAGGCTTTCTTTATGTGTTGTGTTTTACTAACTATGTGGTCTCAACAAGTCACTTACTCTCAGTCTTGTTCTCTCCTCTTCAAGGGAGTTCATATTGTATAGCATGATAAGGTTAAAATGGGTACATAATTTAAACATAAAAGGTGAGACAATAAGCAAATTAGGGGAGCATGGAAAAAAATTACATGAGGTATTGGGATCTCAGCATATAAAATGGATAATTTTGATTACATGAAATTAAAAAGATTTTTCACAAACAAAACCAATGCAGCAAAATTAGAAGAAAATCAGGAAACTGTGGGGAAATTTTATAGCAAGTTTGTCTGATAAAGACTTCATTTCTCAAATACATAGAGAACTGAGTCAAATTTATAAAAATAAGTCATTGATAAATTGGTAAATGGTCAAAGGATATAAAAAGGAAGTTTTCAGGAAATGAAATCAAAACTGTCAATAGTCATATGAAAGTATACTCTAAATCACTAATAACTATAGAAATGCAAATTTAAAAAACTCTGAGGTGCTACCTCACACCTCTTAGATTGGCTAATATGATGGAAAAATAAATTGACAAATGCTGGAGAGGATGTAGAAAAACAGGTACACTTGGTGGGGCTGTAAACTGGCCCAGCCATTCTGGAGAGCAATTTGAAACTGTGCCCAACGGACTATAAAACTGTGCATACCCTTTTGCCCAGCAATACCACTACTAGGTCGATATCCCAAAGAGATAAAAGAAAAAGCATATTTGTACAAAAATATTTATAGTAGCTCTTTTTCTGGTGGCAAAGAATTGGACATCGAAGGTATGTCCATCAGTTGGGGAATGGCTGAATAAGTTGTTATATGATTGTGATGGAATACTATTGTGCTATAAGAAATGACAAGCAGGCTGATTTCAGAAAAAAACTAGAAATACCTATATGAACTGGTACAAAATGAACCAGAACATTGTACTCAGTAACAGCAATATTGTAAGGATGATGACCTGTGAAAGACTTAGCTACTCTGATCAAGACAATGATCCATGACAGTTCCTCAGGATTTAAGACAAAAAAAAATGCTCTCTGCCTCTAGAAAGAGAATTGACAAACTTTGAGTGCAGATTGAAGCATATTTTTAAACTTTTTTTTTGCTCTTTTTTGGCAACATGGCTAATATGGAAATATGTTTTGAATGACTTCATATGTATAATGGGTATCATTGCTTGCCTTCTCAAAGGGTAGCATCAGGGTCAGAAGGAGGGAGAGAATCAAAACTCAAACAAAAAAATTGTTAAAAAAATAAGTGATCCAACCTACAAAAAAAAAAAGTAAGAGAGTTGGACTAAATGGTCTGAAGAAAGCATCCACTATTGAGAATCATTCCCCATTCTTGGAGCAACACTGAGGCACAAGTGAAGGGTGGGCTGGTGCATTCCCATTAAAGCAGGATTCTTCGTGCATCTAAACTCTTCTTCATGCCATTCTCACTTTTAATAGACGAACAGAATATTTACCCAGGCCTTGGTTATCGCTAGCAGGCAGGAAAGAATGCCTGGGTTTTAGATCCCAAATCAAACACTTCCTAGCCACATAGATCTGAGCACATCACTTAGCCTCTCTGATTCTCATCATCCTCATCTGTAAAACGAGTATAATATTTGCACAACCTACCTCACAAGGTTGTGAGGAACGTGCTTTCTAAACCTTCAAGTTATATAAAAATGTGAGTTATTACATGTACAAGGGCTACCCCCAGCACTGTCTATGATTATGATGCTAAAAATTAATTCACAGATCAATAAATAAATGTGAATCGAAAATGTACCATATAGTGGGCCCTGTGCTGACTACTGGAGGTAACACAAAAGACCCATAAAATTATCTTTGGCCTCAGGAAACCTGCCATCGAATGTGGAAGATAAGGTACATTCACGATAATCTACGACATTTCTATGTCACTTTTTCCTTTCCTAAGCACTTTCCTCACAGCTCCAGGAAGTAGGAAGTATAAGTTTTATCACCCCATTTTACAAACAAGAAAACTGAGGTACAACAAAGCTAAATATTGTAGACTTTGACCTCAGAGATCATGCTGGAGGAAAAATCCTCCCTGACAAGCAGTCATTCAGCCTCCACTTAAATACTTTCCTTGATGGGGAATTTGTTACCTCCAAAGGCAGCCCATTTCATTCTTAAATACCTCTAATTGCTAGGATGTTTTTCTTTACCTCGGTCTTGGTTTTTTCTTTTGGAGTTAAGCAGAACAAGTCTAATCCTATTGATGTTATGGTCTCTCTCCAGCCCCTCCTCCCCCCCAACTTAAGCTATCTCTTTTCCATGCCGAGCATTCCAGTTCTTCCAACAGATCCTCAGAGGGCATGGTTTCAAGTTCCCACATCATCTTGGTTGCTATTCACAGAATAGACTCCATCCTGTCAATGTGCTTCCTAAAATGTACTTAGGCCTGAGCAGAATTCTCCAGGACAGAGAGCAGGAGAACATTAATCTCCCTCTTTCTGGATGCTGATACAGGACATCTTTTTCAGCTGTGGTATCACACTGTTGCCATCTATGGAACTTTCCTTCCATTAAGATCTAGGTAACTTAGCCATAGATTCTACACTTGACTTTTTCATTGTTTTATTCTTAATTTAACACCAAAAAAAGGAATATTTCCATGTACAAAGTAGAAAAGAAAAAGAAGAGTATATGTGAAATCGTGAATATTACATACAACTTTGGTCTTTTTATGTATACATATAATAAATTCAACATGTTACTGTTGAAGTTGTCTTGTGTTTCCCTCTAAATTTCATTATATTCCCTCCTATTCATCTTTTTACATGATTTAAAATTATTTTCTTCCTTTTTGGCAACATTATCACTAACTATCCTCCTTTCCCAAGTCTCCCCAACCATACAAAAATTAAAAGGGAAAAATAGAAAACTTGTAACAGGTAAGCATAGACAAACAAAACAAATCCACATATTTCCTATGTCCAAAAAATGTTAGGTCTTCTTCTGCATCTTGGGTACATCATCTCTGTCAGGAGAGCATCCTTCACAATCAGTTCTCTGGAGTAGTGGTTGGACATTGCATTTATACTTGATTTTTTAAACCTAGATGTAGAACGTTTATCTTCCCTACAGAACTCACTTTTGTTTCAACCTATTACAGAACATGGAGAAGATTCAGCTACATAAGGAAATAGTAGAGAAAAGGTTTGAACAAAAAGTTCAGTGATAAGCATGCCCATGGTTATTCAGAGATCAAAGAGCCAGAAGGCCTGGTTGGCACCAAGTGTTTATGTCAGTGAGAAAAGGAAGCTAAAATTTGAAGCATAGGTTGAGACCAGACTCTGAAGAGCTTTGGATTCCAGATAAAGGAATTTAGAGTTGACCTTATCGGCAGTGGAGCCCCACCATTAAATAATCTGAAAGCATTCATGGAAAAAGCCAGTTTGGAGGACACAATAGGACAGCTGTCTGTGAACAGATAGATTAGGCATATGTAGCATGTCCTCTCAGGTTCAATCCCAACTCCCACTCACTGCAGAGCTGAGTTCCCATATCCCTTCATGATTCTCAGAGTAAACCTGAGGAACTAGAGGGATTATCTTTCTACTACTATGTAACTCATGAGCTGTGTACTTTCTGCCTTGACTGTCAGCTGAAAATCAATTTAGTCAACCAGACTACCATAGCATAAATGGCTAAAACTTAGTGAGTGCATGAAAGTAAGTCAGCTCTTGGTTCTTGGAATTTCTTTACTCCATTTCTAGGGGGCTATGTAAGAAGTTCCCCCTCGATATCGTTCAGTCTCCTTTAAGACCTGTGAATCTGCATCTGGTCTTTCCCTGGCACCCATGCAGACTGTAGCACCAGCCACTGCTGTTAGAGGCAACAATGCTAATGGGAAGATAGGTAGTATAAAATCCCCCCAAACCATTTGAAACTCAGATTCCTCCTACAGCCAAGGCATGTAGAGAGGGGAAGGAAACCAAGGCTGGAACCAAAGTGCTTTCTTCTTCCTCCAAGTGACTCATGGGGTTTAACTGAAACTCTCTCCTCATTTGCCGCTCACTTGCTAGAATCCCGATCTCTGCCAGATGCTTAAATAACTTGGTCTTCTATTTTATAGGCAACTCACAGGGCCCTCATAACTACGTTTCCTCAGCCAATCTGAACACTTCCTATCAAGTCACTCCATTCTCTCTTAATCAAAAGCATTCGATTGTTTGGTTGACTTCTCTTTATAAAGGCATCTGGGTATCTTATCTTATCAGACCGCTGGGCTTGGAGTCAGAAAGACCTTAGCTCAAATCTAGCCTTGGATATTTGCTACTAGATGTGTGACTGAGGGCAAGTCACCTAACCTTTATTTGTCTCAGTTTGCTCAACTGCAAAATGGCTCTAATAAACAGCACCTCACGGGGCTGTCGTGAAGATTAAACGAGGTAACATTTGTAAAGCACTTGGCATATAATATTTGTAAAGCAGTCAGTGGTACAATGTAATTGCTTATTCTCCTTTGGGTGATTTGATTGATCTGTTCAATCAGCTCCATCCTTTCAGTTACATAGATTTTCGTTCAAATAGGGTTAAGGCCTCCACATCTTCGAAAGAACATGTGGGCCCCAACTGAGTTATTTTTCTTTTTTCAAGTTTTATTATTGCTGTTCTTATATTTAATTACAGTTATTTATCAAAATACTTATAGCAGTGGACCTTCCCTTGTAAGCAAGAAAAAGAGTTAAGCAAACACATCTAAAACAGTGACCATGCTTGGACGTGGTAAACAGCATTCCGCCATGCCCACAAACCTTACCTCTCTGAGGAGGGGAAGTATGTTTCCTTACCTGTGCTCTGGGATCAAGATTAGTCATAACAATCACTCAGAGTTTGGCTTCCTTCAAGTTTGCTTTTTATTGACTTTATTGACATCACTGTGTATCTTGTTCTCCTAGCTCTCCCTTTTTCACTGTGTCGGTTCATGTTTCTTCTTTCTGTATTTCTCTGAATTTCTCATATTTGTTATTTCTTATCCCACAGTAATATTCCATTGTATTCACATGCCATAGCCACCTGGGCTAGTTTACCTATAGTCTTTAAAACATGTCGTTTCCTTTGGCCCTTTTGCCTAATGTTTGGAGAAAGTGGCAGCTTTGGGAAAATTATATCATAGATTGGTAAGAAGCAGGCTGATTTGGGCTAAGAATGTGAAAAACAGAGTCCCAGCAGCTATTCTAAGCTTGTGGAATATACCAGTAAGATAGCCACATTGTTTGCAATCTGATAATTAAAAATCAATCAGCCTTAAAAGAGTTGGAGGCAATAACAACAGTGCACATAGCATTTTCGTTTCCATACATACTTTCTTCAGACGGTATTATTATACTCATTTTACAGATGAGGAAATAGTCTCAGGAGAGTAAAGTGTTTTGAGGCTAGTAAAAGGTGAAGCCAGACTTGAACCCATGTCTGCAGATTGGCATTCCAATGTTTTCAGCCCAGTGTTTTCTCTACCGTCCCAAAGTAAAAACTTCAATTCATTTCTCTTTCTCTTTATTTTCAGGTTGTTTGGTTCGAAGACTGGTAAACATCTCCTTAGGTGTCCTGATTGCCTACCTAAGCATCCCTGTGATTATGAATTTGCTTAATTCCAGGCAGGTCATGAATACCTCATTCAACCCTCTGAGAATAGTCAACACTTATGGAGCATTTGGAAGGTATGATTCACTTCCAGCATGTCATTTATCCATACTTATCTTTTCATTCTGGTTTTGTTTTCTGATTATCTTTCCTTCCTTCCATTCTTTTTTCATCTATTTTCCATGAACTATTCAATCAATCAACCTTTCTGAGTGACCACTGTGAGGTAGAAACATGGGAAACAGGAGGTATGATGCCTGTCCTCAAAGAGGTCACAGTTTAGTAAACTAGCTAAGATAATATATACACAAATAAAAGACTTATGATTTTTCTCAGAGTATGGAGCTCTAGGTATGGGAGTTTTTCTTTTCTTTTTTTTTTCAACTTAGACTGTGTTTATTTGTCCATATCTCAGCATTGATTTTCACAAGAGTTTGAATTACAAATTTTCTCCCCACATCTACCCTCCCCCCCACTCGAAGATGGCATATATTCTGGTTGCCTTATTCCCCAGTCAGCCGTGCCTTCTGTCACCCCACTCCCCTCCCATCCCTTTTTCCCTTCCTTCCTTGTAGGGCAAGATAAATTTCTACACCCCATTGCCTGTGTATCTTATTTTCTAGTTGCATGCAAAACCGGTTTTTTTTGTTTGTTTTTGAACATCTGTTTTTAAAACTTTGAGTTCCAAATTCTCTCCCCTCTTCCCTTCTCACCTACCCTCTCTAAGAAGTCAAGCAATTCAGCCTGGGCCATATGCATATCATTATATATAACCCTTCCACAATACTCATGTTGTGAAAGATTAACTATATTTTGCTTCTTCCTAACCTATCACCCTTAATTGGATTTTCTCCCTTGACCCTGTCCCTTTTCCAAAGTGTTTGTTTTTGATTACCTCCACCCCCATCTGCTCTCCCTTCTATCATCCCCGCCTTTTTTTT
>JAQQSZ010013366.1:0-11773 GCA_028646595.1 Phalanger gymnotis | reverse complement strand
AAAAAAAAAGAGGTAATAGAGATTCAGCAAATGTTGATTGATAATGCACATGATCATATAGATATAGATACCATATTGATACCATACAGATGCCATAAATAACAAATCATAATAATAGTTTAAATTTATATAGTGTTACAGTTTACAAAGCTGTTCTTTAGTCCAACTCCTAGATTAATGTGGAAGCTTATGCTTCAAAGAAGTAAAAGGAAAAAAATGCCCCATATATTCCAGAGTATTTTTAGCTGCACTTTTGCAGTAAGAAAAAAACAGAAACAAAATGGGTGTCTATTGACCTGAGAATGATTGAAGAAATTGTGGGATATTTATGCTGTATGAAATGTCGAATATGAGGAATTCAGAGAAATATGAGATGATTTGAATGACCTAAGTGTCGGAGTGAAGTAGACAGAACCAGGACTACAGTGTACAATAAATACAGTAATAATAAGAGAAAAGAATATGAAAATGAAGAGTAATTCTGGATAACTATATAGTTATAATGCCTAGTCATGGGCCCACAGAAAGATAAAGCATGTGCTTCCTTTTTCTTGGAAAAGCAGGGGGCTGGATATGGAGTATAGCTTATGCTATTAGATGACGTTGTTGTGTGTTGGTTTTATATTACAAGGGAAGACCCACTGTCTATGGCTGGAAATGATTGATATTACAACGAAAGGTATTATTAATTAACAAAGGTATTATTAATTAACAAAAATTTTGGCATTTAAAAATTTTAATGATCTGAAATGAATGTTTAAAAACATACTTCCAAATTCTAAGATTAAAAAATGATCACTTATTAGCATGTGGATTTAGAGTATAAATATACAGGATAAGCTTGGTGAGGTATTTTTTATTATAACCAGTACTTGAATTTGGAACATTAATGATCTCAGTTTGAGAGTCATACTTACTTTGTATGGTAAAGGCAAAGAATTTTTGAAGGTCTCATATATGTTATCAGAGCTGGTGCTAAGCATTTAAAATTTTTTTTCCAATTATTTGTAAAGATTTTTAATGTTTAAAAAAATTTGAGTCCCAAGTTCTCTTCCTCCCTCTCTCTTCTCCCCCCTCATTAAGAAGGCAAGCAATTTGATATAGTTATCCATGCACAGGCATGAAAACCTATTTCTGTATTAGTCGTGTTGTGACCAGACCTTTATTGTATATTTCTTTTTAATTTTCATTTTTATTGAGACTAGTAGTTATATGATAGAAATTGTTTTAACAGATTTTTTTGAACGTCACCAGTGTTTGCTGAATTGCAGAAGTAGTGCTTGGCTCTCCTGTCACCTGGTGATATCTACTAGTATTCTAGGCCTAAGTTTTAGGAGGAAGCAGTGAGTGTCTAGAAACCAATCTTGAAACACTAACCTATTAAATTACAAATGTCACTTCTGTTGGAACTTTTTTCCCTCCCTTTATCTTGTTCTGGATGAGAAGGATTTGATGCAATCAGCCTGTAATCCACAAACTGATCTGAAGGACCTCCTTATAGGAAATTCCTCTTCACTTTGGATTTAACACTAGATCTTTTCCCTAACTATGGTAAACACACAAACACCTTGTTAAGGAAGAGACATTTAAGGTTTTACAGTATTAATGATGTATAGGTGTGAAGCATGTGTGTGTATGTATATGTGTGTGTGTGTTCAAACAAAATTTTTGGTCTCACATTCTTTGCTTCTGAACATAATTTTCCAAATTTTATTTACCTATGACCCTTACATGACCAAATTTGCATTAAGGTCAAATATCAAAGTACTAATTGATTTAATTTGGAGGGTCTTAGGGGGTGGTGGTGAAGTCCTGTAGGCAAGGATGTGCAGATTTGGATGTATAGGTCTTGACCTTGGAAGAGACATTGGGAAAAACTGGAAAATAGCTACACTTAGAAGGTAAGAGAGGCAAGGTTGGTGAGATATCCAGAATGGGGTGGGATTGGGAAGGGCTGGTTTATGACATTAACTGTAGAGAAGTTGAGGAAGATGAGACTGAATCATTTATACTTAACCGATTATGCTTTGAATGTAATCCCTTTGTGTTAAAAATTTACAAGCAGTTAACAAAAATTAAACTAGAAATTTTATCTTATACCAAATTAAAGAAGGGAAAATCCTTCCTCCCCTTTTTTTAAGAATTACTTTATGGGGATATTTTGGAGGCTAATGGTTCCTGAGAATCACACATTCAGAGCCTACCTATTGACCATAACCTTGATTTATACTTCTTTGGGGTACCTTGGGATTTAGGAGGAAAAGGAAACCCTCTTAGTTGGATGTAGATCAGTCTCATAATCCTGTCTGCATTGGTGTCATGTCCTAACCAATTGAGCTAGCCAGTCAGACCACTTCTGTCTTTTCTTTTTGTTCAGGATCTGTAGGAACCACTGTTTATAAATAGGTCACCTTGGAGGCCAGAGACTACAAAATTTCCCTTTAATATTATTTACATAGATTTATGGTAATAGAAAAGTAGTTTATTTCTTGACTCAAGAAGGGATTTTTTTCAGTAAATAGTTTACAATAAATTACTCTGAAGACATTTTAACATGAAGCATTTAGTTAGTATGTTGTTGTCTTAACCGATTTTAACATTATTTGTCCAGAGCCACTTTATACAGGTATTTTTTGACAAAGTATGGTGTATTAGTTTAATTCATCTTGCTATATCTATATATAGTTTTTAGATCTTAAGTGATATTCCTTGATTGCTCACTGCACTTTCTCTCTCTTTCTTTTTTAAAGGAATATTAAGTTTGGTTGTTGCACTTATGTCCACCCTGTTTACATTTCCTTCAAAAGTGATCACTTAAATTGTTGGACTAAAAAATCAGAACAAGGATATATGGTAATAAGATCTCCTAAATTATGGACGCCTCTTTCCGGTTTGTGCTCTCTGAAACCTCCACACGTTTCTGTGCGGTGCTTGCATTCTTCTTGTCCCCTTCAAGATGACTCGGTAGTGGAAAAGTCCCTGAAGTCTATTAAGGATAAAAATAAGAAGCTTGAAGAAGGTGGGCCTGTCTACAGCCCCACTGTAGAGGCACCTGTGAAGAAATCACTTGTTCAAAAGGTTGTGGATGAGTTGAAGCACTATTATCATGGCTTCCGGTTGTTGTGGATTGATACCAAGATTGCTGCACGGACACTGTGGCGAATTCTCCATGGTAGCACCTTATCTCGGAGGGAGCGGAGACAGGTAACAGGGAGTGAATGTCTTTGATTGCCTGTGTTTGATTTTGCTTGATTTCATGTTGCTTTAAACATTCTTAAATTTGAGGGTTAGGAACAGATAAGTTATTTCTGTGTAGGATTGTGTAAGTGCCTCATGCCTTATAAGGACTAATTCATGATTATTCTTGTATGGAAAAAAAAGGTCCTTTTTCCCTTTCTCCCCTTTTCTTTTTAAGTATAAAGACTAACATTTTGAGAGTTAATTCAAGGTAATCTATAGGCCAGTGGCCTTTCTAGATGATTGGACTAGATGGTAGAAGACTTAAATCTCTTCTTGCTGAGTATCCTAGGGACTTAAATGCATCATTGCTCTCCTCCACTTGAAGGGAATAAGCCTATTCTCTCAACCTATTGTGTAGGAATTTTTAAGGAGATTCACTGAATGCATTTTGTTAAGTTCTCTATGCTCTTGGTATTGTAACATCTATATGTATATATTACATAATATATAATTATGAATAACTGGTTTGCAGTGTTAGTACTTATTAGGGAAACAAAATTAAGACAATTTAATGCCCCCAAATTTAAATTTTAGGTATATTTTAAACTAATGATATAGATTAATCATAGTAATACACAGATGTTTAATACTCTAGACAAAAGCATTTGTAGAATATAATTTTTTTTATAATTTTCAGTGAGTGCTGTAAAGAGATGTATCCGAGAAATGTATTAGATTTTTATCAGTTTTCATCTTATTAAACTTGTAGAAGAAAAAAAATAGGTTTTCCTGATCCAGGATAGCCTTTTAGGTGCTGGTCTTTTTCCTGAAAATGGACGTAAGAGTAAAAGACTTGGAAGGACAGATGAACTTTGTGCACCCCCAAAACAATAAAGTTGAGACTTTGGTGGAAAAGAGGAAGGAAACACAGATTACTACTTTTACCACATCAAATACTTGGACTCCCTGGTCTAAGACCGTATGTTAATTTGTTCACTACCTTAAATTTAATGAAACATTATCCTCATTTGGGTATTAGGAATAAAAAAGAGAAACTTTATGAATTCCAAATCCTTAGACAAGTGTGTGCATAAGCACAACCTTTGAAAAGAAAATAATAGAATAATTTGATCAGATCTCATGTTTAAAACATTTAGTGACCATTTGCTGGTTATAAGTTTTACATTTTTTTTTATTATGTCTTGTTAAAAAGAGTAGAATGTTTGGTTGTGATCTATAAAAAATGTAATTTCTAATTCAACTTTTCAAATTTTAATAGGTTATTTTTTATTTGTGTGATATTTTTTCATATAGCTTTTATGGAGGGGAAATGCAAAATATCTGGATCCAAAAAATCCAAATATACAAATAATCGTAGGTTGTAAATAAACTCAATTTTGAGTGATTTAATTGGTAGACTTTTTTTTAGGTGTAGTTTATGTCATCGATTAGTTGGGCATGTCAGAAGTATATCGTTGAGCATTTATTTTTGTCAGTATATGTTTTGTTATGTGCATTATGTTTTGAGTCATGTGTTTATTGATCTGTGGGCTAATTTTAGCATCAGTACTGGAAATTATGTATATATTTCATAGTTACTAACCTGAATAACACGTAAGGCTAATTATCTTAGTAGATGCCTGCTTTATTGAAGAGTTCAAAATTGAGGTTCTTAATGTTGAGTGTGTAAATAAAAACTTTAAGAAAATCTAGTGTATAAATATGGTGCTAATTTTTAATGTGGTTTTTTTTTAAAGTCTAGTAGTATGTTGTTTTTCCTGAAGTATTTCAGTTGGAAACTTTTAAACAGCAAAGATCAAAGGAGTAGTGTCCTTATGACAATTCAAAGTAGTAGCAGGAAACTTTGACACAATGAACCTTTAGAATTTAAGAACCTGGGGAGTTGGGCAGATTGACAGCAAATTTGGTGTGTAATGTCTCCAAGGGTTTTTGTTTTTTAGATCAATGAAGCAACTAATTAGACTTAGCATGTAGAGTATTTCAGTTCACTTTGGAAAGTCTGAATAAATGAATTTTGTCTTTACATTTCTGTACAAGTGTAGTCAATGGCATAGGCTTTGGGGATGTTGAGGAGCAGAGTTGTTTCCTGGAGTTTTTCCCCTCAGTTTAAGATTGCATATTCATTGTAATTTGATGTTGGATGCATGATCAGAGATCTCTTCTGAAGGGAAAATGTATCCATAAAAGGGTAACATTAAAATAATTGAGGTTGTGCATTGCAGACCGTATGGTGTTTCTTGCCTTTTTTCAGGGGAGTAACTGGCAGCTCATTATATTGTCAGCCAGCCTTTTGTCTCTCCCATTTTCTGAAGCATGCCCCTGCCAATGGGGAGTGTTCTAATGATGATCCTATTCCTGGCTGGAGTGAAAAATGGAGAAATGCCGTTAATGTATGTTAGACATTTAATTTCAAATAGTTCAGAAAATAGCTGCAAACAATTCTTTTTACAAGTCTTGATGTTAAAAATATTTTGTCAACTTTATAAAAAATTTCATTTTCCATAAATGTAGAGTCTTTCAGAAACTTAAGTTTTAAGAAAAGGGACATTATCAAAAATCTGATTTTATTTTTTTCAGTATTTTTACTTTTCAGAAGGCCACGAATAATTGACATTGTTCATGGAAAACTTTAGAATTACATAACTAGATCAATTTTTATAGTAATAATACCTGAATTTTTTTTATAGCAGTTTATAAAACGCTTTCCTCACAGTCCTGAGGGACAATGGTGCAAGTTTTTTTCTTCCAGTTTTCCATATGAGGTGACAGAGACTCAGAAGAACTACTGTGCTGGGTAAATGCCAGAGTGAGGCCTGGAGCCCAGGGCCTGTGATTCCACCTCTGCCTTCTGGGATGTGTTATCATGTACACCTTGGAGCTCAAAAAAGAATCACAAATTGCCTACGAGAAGCTGCTGTGTGAAAGGTCTCTCTCTCAAGTCATCTTGGGAAGTTCCATTGTTTTGCTCTCCTTTGCCTGAAATAGGAGGAGATGGTGACATAGAGAACAAGAAGGGGAGCATATCTGTCCTAGAGCTGCCTCCGTTTTTCCGCTTTAGAACAGGAAGTGAATGCAGCACGTATGCCATCAGTTAAGTGGCAGACATTTTGAAATGTAGCTATCTCTACTAGTTAGAAAATAAATTGAATGATATGTAATGATTCAGCATGTAATATAGTGATGTGGGTACCGTAAAAGGGAACAAAAGAATTTGAATAAAATATCAGTAATTATAATACTTTCAGAAAAAGTCTTCTTTTAGTGTCTCATTGTGGTGCAGTGCAGAATCCCTGGCAGGTTTTATGAAAATGAAAAGGCTTCATGTAGGTCAGGTGATAGATTGTACTTCTGGCATCTGAAGACTAGCCTGGCTATGTTTGGGTAAACTCGTTAAATGGCAGGCTGTAGGGTATGGATGCTTTCAGCCGTGGCACCTCGTGAAAACTGTCAACTAAGGCAGAGAAAACTTTCAGTCTCCATCTGTGGAGAGAATATCTACTCTGATGACATCATAGATCCTTGAGGGACTGAAAAAGAGAAAAATCATATATAAAAAATTATGATAGGATAAAGTACATATGATGAGAAACTGAGGTTCATTTAAAGAAGCCCCACAGGAAATGCGCCCAAATGAAATCATGGATATAAATTGCTTGGCTAATCTGAAAGCACTAGGTAACTAGATGGTCAGTCTGACCATTATTAAAAAGAAGCCATGGAAATTACATTTGTATTGAGGATCACAATAATAGAGAGGTAGACATTATTTTGCAGTTAAATATATATGGAATAGAGGCTTTTCTGGAAAGTTCTTAAAATTTCTGTTTTCTATTCTTTCATTTTCCCATTGACTTCCATATAAAACAGGAGAAATATCCCTGTGCTTACCCTAGAGTATAATAAAATCACACTTAGAGGATGGCAAAATTTTTTTTAATCAGTTTTACAAATTTGAATATTAATAGTTCTCATCATATTACAAAGTAATATTGAAACTAGACATAACGGTTGTAGTCAATGTGGAAGGTATTATTCTAGAGAGAAGTAGAAGTTGTTAGCCTTAATGGCTTCCTGATTTAGCTTTGTCTCTGTACTATTTCAGCTGGCCAATACTTCTAATTATAAGGTAACTTTTCTGTGGATCTCTTTCCCCTTGGCCTGTCCCAGATGTTTGCTGGTCATTTTCCTTATATCTTTGGTTTTCTTAACCTTGAGATCTGGTGTTCCATATCTTTGGTCATATTAAATGCCAGTCCTTGATCAGTTGATCATGATGGCCATTCTTATTCGTGGTCTGGTTGGTGGTCACATCACACCAGGCAGGAGATGTGCACTTAGGGAGGGAGGCTGTTATCTTACTGGCTCTCAGAGATATCAATGATGATCTTTTTTTTTTTTTCTTAAGGTAAAATATTTCCAGTTGTGCCGGGAAGCATCCTGAATTCTGCCCTCGTCCTTAATTCTGTGGCCTCTATTTTTCCTTAGATTTTAGCTATTGAGGAGACTGTCATCCCTCAGTTAGAGCTTTAGCTGTTTTCAACGAAGACTTAAGTTAGATCTGACTAGAGATGAGTGTTTGGAGTAACAGACATGAGACTTGGCTTTGGCAATTTGCCTAAATTTTAGGCAAATTCATTTATGATGGAGAATTTTCTGCATATTTGCTTACTTTATTTCAAGGGATAACTAAATAGTAATCTGCTTGGCCTGGGAATTTTTGAGTGAACTATAGATATTCATTCAACAAACACCTATTATGTACCTGCTAAAGCACTATTTTAGGCACTAAGATGAACAAACACAAAAATGAAACAGCCCCTGACTTTTAGCTTCATTTCGTTGGCTGTGCCAATATGAGGCACATCTCTTATTTTTAGCTGTTTTGAAAATGACAGTAGTGGATTTGCAAAGCCTTGGTTGTTTGCTTAGAGCTAAAGAGTCTCCTTTTATTTTCTTTCTGAGTAGCTTGTGTCTTAGGGTCTAGTTTTGGTATAAGGATTTGCATAGATAAAATTTAAAATTTAAATATATATTAAATTTTTCTGCCTTTTGAAATTTAACTTAAAATACAGCTAAGTACAGTTTTATCAGTAAACATCACCTAATCATTCATAGTATACTGATTATGTGAAAGAAAGATTATTCTCCATTGATGCAGACTATTAGATTGTCAGGCGATAAAATAATTTATTAGAAATGTTTTGCATAATACCTAAGTTTATAAACTAACATGTCACTTTGTATCTAGCAATTAATTACATTGTTAAATTACTCTCATCTGACAATTCTTGCTGCAAAGTGTATGGTCTCTTTAGTTTTGAGGTTCTTTAAACTTCCATTCTTAAGGCCTCAGGTTTCTGGAATGACTGACTGTACTAAAGTTCATGGCAGTAGGGACAGAAGAGGGCTTAGACGTTGGCTGTAAACTGCTTTTTATGACCCAGCAACAAAGGAATTCAGCAGAGTAGAGCTGAAGCTCACACCTGTTGCACTGTGCTGGGGATTTTGCTATGTAGAAGAAAAGCAGTTTCAGTGTGATGATGATGTGGAAGAAATGCTGGAGTCTTGTGGGATAACTGATAGGGTATAAAAGAGCTAAGAAAAAAGGGACAAATAAATGGGAGTGGTTAGGAGCTCCTGGGACAGGTAAGAAGCACGTGTGTTGATACTGGAAGAGGAAGAAAACTCTGATAAAGTAATAGAAGGCATACCTTTGTAGGGGCAAAATCCATCTGTGCGGCCCCTCAAAGGACTTTGAAGGAGTAAGGTATCTTTTCCCTGCCATTCAATAACAATCCTGTGACTGCTGAGAAAGACATGAGATATTTCACTGTGTGGCTGGAATTGAGACCAGGAATAATCATACTGTGCCTCTATGACCCTTGGAAGATGTTGATAGATAGGCATGATTTCACCAGCATGAGAGGCAGCAGTCACTGTGTACAATAATGTCTTTGAATATGGTGATAATTCTGGAAGCCATGAAAGGGTTGGTGGGAGACTAGTATAATTGGGAAGACAGCTTAGACACAATTAGCCCAACAGAAACTACCTTGACCTGACTCCTCTTTACCTCTTTCTGTGTTCATCCATTCTTTTTTCCTTCTGTTTAATTTCAAAGGATATAATTCTCTGTGTCTTAGCTCCTTCTCCTTGACCTATAAAACGTTCAGTTCTCCTCTGTTCTAATCCCCCAAAAAGGACCCCCTAATCCAAAACCCCAGTTTTTCCCTTAACTGTGTTCCCAGTTTGAGAGATCATCCTACCTCTCTTTCACCACTAATTTCTAAAAAGAGTAGTTTCTACTTTCCATTTACGTTTTACTTACTTATTCTTCAGCTCCTGGAAAGGTAGGTTAGGACCAGGTGACAAAGGGCTTCAAAAGCTAAGCAGAGGAACTTATATTTTATTCTAGAAGCAACAGGAAACCATTGGAGTTTGTTGAATAGGAGAGTATCGAAAGAGTAGAGGGCCCCAGGATATATCCTTGAGGCAGACCCTTAGTTAGGGGTTGATATTGATGATAAACCAGTAAGAAAGAGCAGAGAAGAGTAGAACCAAGAGAAAGCAAGGTCAGGAAAACCTTGAGAGGAGAGAGTATCTAGGAAATATTGGCCAACAATATTGAAAGTTGCAGAGATTGAGAAGATTGAGGATTTAGAGTAAAGGTTGAGGAGAATGGAGGATGACCTTAAGTGGTTTTAAGATGGAGAGAAGAGAAAACAATGGAACTTTTGGCAGGTGGCCCGTTTTCTCAGTGCAGTGCTCTATCATTCAGCCAAGGTCTCTATTTTCTCCTCACCTGAGAAGGGTGAAAAGGCTAGTGTGAGAGGGAGATCTGAGAAGAATAGACTGTCTCTGTGGGGATTGAGAAAGAGAATCAATTAGGGAGGATTAAAAAAATTATCTTGCTATGGTTAGGGGCCATTTGAGATTAGAAAACATAAATACCTGGTGAATTTAGCTTCTCATTTGCATGATTTCCTCAAGCTTTGGTAGTAATATGTTAGAGTTGAGGAGGTGGATGGTAGGAATAATAGATTGAGGTTTGGCACATTGTGCATTTGGGTAGTGCTGTGTAGAGGAGCAAGGGATTAGAGAGCAGAGAACAAAGTAGAGTTGAGATGGGGAAGGGGGGAAGTGAGGTTCAAGTGGTATTGATAGCCAGAGGACACTGCGGAATGGAAAGTGAATGGCTAAATGAGGATGAAGAATAGAGTTAGGAGGGGTAGTTCTACAGGGAGAGATGGACTATGATAGGAGGCTGTGATCAGAAAAGAAGAATTTCAGAATTTTATTGTGTTGTGGAACACTTGTAAATGATGGACAGATCAATAGTGTGATTATCCAGGTCTGAGGATGAGGTGTCAGTCGTGGGCACCTACTAGATTAAGGAACTAGGAGCTTAGAGTGTTTGAGAAGACATCAGTAGGTGTGCTACAATCCTCTTGTATCAGGGAAGAAGTTGGGATGGAGAGGGAGAATGTGCTATTAGGATCCTGATTGCATAATACCTTTTGCTGAATGATGGTAGCAAGGGGAGAGTCCAGACTGCATCTCTTGGAGGTAGGAAAAGGAAACACAGAGCTTCCCTTCTCTTATGCTCTCTCAGCCTCATACTGCCGTGGTGGAAATGAGTGATGAATTTGCCTTTAATTCCTTTAGAGAAGCTAGTTGATGTTTCGTGTTGTTTCCACAAAGCAGTGGATGTAAACTCTTAGAGAGACAGTGTCATGTGTCCTTCCTTGGGTTTAGTTAAGAACTTAGGTTTCAGTTCTTACTCCACACTTAAAAGCTGTAGGACCATGGGCAATTACTTAGCTTAGAGGACCTTGGGTTTCATATCTATAAAATAAGCATAGTAGTATTTGTATAACATGTTTTAAGAGTTATGAGAATCGGATGAAGTCAGTAGTAAAAACTTATGTAAAATGCTCTCTGAGTGTGAGCTATTATGGTTTATTGGGGAAATTCTTTTAAAAATTTTTAATTTTTTCCCTAATTACATGTTAAAACAATTTTTAACATTTTTATTTTCATTATTTTTGGAGGGGGGAAGGCAGGGCATTTGGAGTTAAGTGAGTTGCCCAAAGACACACAGCTAGTAAGTATGTCAAGTATCTGAGGCTGGATTTGAATTCAGGTCCTCCTGACTCCAGGGCCAGTGCACTTCTCACTGCACCACCTAGCTGCCCCAATTTTTAACATTTTTAAAAAAAGTTTTATATATATATGTATATATACATATATATATATATACATATATATGTATATATATATATACACAGAGAGAGAGAGAGAGTGGACATAGGATGATCTGAAGATG
This sequence comes from Phalanger gymnotis, assembly GCA_028646595.1. Classification (NCBI taxonomy): domain Eukaryota; kingdom Metazoa; phylum Chordata; class Mammalia; order Diprotodontia; family Phalangeridae; genus Phalanger; species Phalanger gymnotis. The sequence continues at coordinate 246 of JAQQSZ010013366.1, read as the reverse complement.
AATAAGGGATGAGAGAGGAATATATTGAGAGAATGAGACAGGAAGAGATAGAATGGGGTACATTATCTCGCATAAAAGTGGCAAGAAAAAGCAGTTCTGTAGGAAGAGAAGAGAAGGCAGGTGAGGGGGAATGAGTGAATCTTGCTCTCATCAGATTTGACCTGAAGAGGGAATACCATACATACTCAGTTGTGTAGCTTACCCCACAGGAAAGAAGGAGGAAGAAGATAAAAAAAGGGGGGATGA
>JAQQSZ010013365.1:0-11773 GCA_028646595.1 Phalanger gymnotis | reverse complement strand
GAACACTAGAAATCCAATTAGACCCTAATATTAGTTTATATATTACAGAAAGCGATAAATATGAATAATACTTAAATTTTTCAGTCCTTTTTTTGAAAAAGACTAATTCCAATGTTTGCCTATAAGGATTATACAATTGAGGTAGCCCAAGACCTATAGGCATTATTTAAGTCTTAGCTTCCAAAATGTAGTTAGCTTATGTAACTAGCTACAAAACTGAGAAAGAGAACTACTCTTAGCATTCCTAGAAGATAACATCTTTGCTCAACCTCCCCCATGTGGGACTTTTTTTGCAATTAAATTGAATTACCTGAAAAGCCCTATTGCCAGAGTTTATTTTTATGAGTCATGTCAGACTGAATTCTGCCTTAGTTGCATGAACAGTTAAAGGTAATTTTTGAGAATTAAAAAAAAAAAGATTTAATATCTTACAGATATTTTGGGAGAATCTTCCAATTTCTCAATTGCTCTATGCGAGGCATTGTCTAAGCCATTATTATTAATAATAAAATTGCTTTTCAGTATTTGAATTTGAGTTTTATTCAAACAATGAATGAATAAGAAATTTTACTGATTGATATCTTAGTACCTATTTACCTTTTTAACTTAATTTGGAAAGATAAGGATAGTAACATATTATACTTTGAGATTATTTTCTATTGATTAAATGAGAATTCTAAAAGTTGGATAGAATGGCTAAATTGGGTTGATAAACTAAGTCACAGAGTAGCAAACAAGAAATTGCATAATAGTAGTTCAGGAGCATGGGAGGAAGGAAAAGTAAATATGAGAAGAAAGAAGAAACAGAGAGAGAGAGAGAGAGAGAGAGAGAGAGAGAGAGAGAGAGAAGAGGGAGGGAGAGAAAAAGAAAGAGAAAGGATAGAAAGAAGGAAGGAAGGATGGAGGGAGGGAGAGAGGTAGGAAGGAAGGAAATAAATAATAGTAAAGATATTAATGAATAGATAGGGACATAATATTACAAATTAATAGGCAGGGCACTTGATTTTTATCTTCTGTTTATAGCATTTACGAAATGGCCATGCATAAGTAGATACACCTACTTTTATTTGGAAGAGAAAACAATGGAAGATAAAGAGGTAGAGGAAAAGAAAGAGGACAATGAGATGAAGTAGATGAGGAAAAGAAGTAGGAAGGAAAAAGGAGTGAACGAAAACAAAAGTGGAAGAGAATGAAAAGGAAGAAGAGGAGAAAGAGAAGAGCAAGAAAAGGATGAAGAACAGGAAAAGGAAAGGATGCTTGTACAGAGTGGAAAAGATATTTGCTAAAGATAAATTCATTTGAAGCAAAAAACAAGAGAATCAGGTTCTTATCCTTTTAGAGAAAAAAAAAATAAATAAATACAGCTCTCATTCTTCTGAGAGAAGGAGGATTGCTGTGCCTGAACTGAGAATATAGGGAGAAAGCAAAGTGAGATAAATGAAGGACAAAAAAAGATGCCTTTCAATATTCCTTCATATTATTCTCCTTTAAAACAGTTTTCACTATGAAACTATTTCTTCATTTTTTTGAGCTTTCATTGTCCCACTGTGGGCCAATATCTCCACATTTTATTAGGTAATCAATAGAAGTTATGGGACCCAAATACCCAAATAATTTCCATTGTAGATTTTAGGATAACACTCTGAGAATTAGACCTTTAAAATCTATTTTGACTTTATAGAATACTGATTAATTATGGGTAGCACAACAATGCTACCCAATAGTGTGGTTTCCTGGAAGGATTTGATTTGGTCTCTAGCTTCAGACACTTACTAAATCTGTGACCTTAGGCAAGTCACTTAACAGCTCTGTCATAATATTCTTATCTGTAATTTGAGGAGATTAGACTAAATAACCTCTAAAGTCTCTCCCAACTCCAAAGGTATGATCCCAGGTCACTGAAGCAATATAGAAGATGTTTCTTCTATTTTAATTTAAATCTTGGTCCTAAAAATAAAGTGTCTCAATTCTGTTGTTAGAATGAGGATTTATTTCTTCATTTCCTCTCCAAAAATTGCATTGTTAGAAGGAATGGGTGCCAAAACATTGTCAAGAAAAGTTACAAAGAGTTAAGCTTCTTGATTGGATTCCAAATGGCCAACAATGGCCAAAGTATCTTTAACAAGACACAATAGGATGTTGGCTCATAGAATGCTGGACTTAGATTCAGGAACCCCTGGGTTCAAAATCAACCTCTAAAACTAGCTTTGAATTTTGGTAAGTCACTTAACCATCAACCTCTCTCACCCTCAGTTTCCTTATATATAAAATGGGAATACTAATATTACCTACTTTACAGAGTTGATATAAAGGACAAGATATCATAGGTAAATAAAGTCCTATATAAGTGCTATTTGTACTCATGCTAATCACTCCTCCTCCTACTACTTACTACTACTACTACCTCAAATAACATCCCAGGTCTTATCTATTGAGGCATAGAATAATAGATTTAGAGCTGGAAGGGATTGTAGAGGCCCCTGAGTCCAACTTACTCATTTTAATGAAGAAATTGAGACCCAAAGAAGTATTATTACTTGCACATGGTTATAAAACAAGTAAATATCTAGGGCAAGGTTCAAACTCCACTTTAAGGCCAACTCTATAAGCACTGGACTCTAAGACTAGTAATGCTCTATACACTGTACCACCTAGCTATCTGCTGATAAAAGGTAGAGAATGTTAAGATTTGCTAGAGGGAATTTCTCTACTGGAAGTTCCCCATGCTTCATTTATCTTAAATAGATACCTTATACCCTTAAATACACCTGTACATTTAATTTATAAGAAAGAAAATGAAGATGAAGAATCATTGATAGGGCATTAATTGGGCATCAGGCTCCTAAGGAATATAAGAGGGGAAGACCAATTCCCAAGGGAAAGAGAATAATTATTTATATCACACCTACTATGTGCCAGGCACTATACTGAGCTTTTTACAAATATCATCTCACTTGATCCTCCCAACAACCCTGAAAGTAGGTGTCATTATTCCCATTTCATAGTTGAGGAAACTGAGGCAAAATGATTTAAGTGACTTGTCCAGGGTCACACAGCTTGTGTCAAAGGCCAGATTTCAACTCAGGTCTTCCTGACTCCAATCCCAGCATTCTATTCCCCAGTTCCCAAAATGGTTCTTGCCTTATTTGTAGTCACTGGATGAAACCAGGTAGAAAATAAACTCTGTTAGATGTGGACCCAAGCTTTTTAGTCTTTTGTTTGCAGATAATAAACCTGCATGTTGACACACTGATTGTACCTAACATATACTTTAATTTAATTTCATATTTATAAATCTATGTTTGAATATTTTACTTTTTCATAGCAATGTAAAAAAACAAAAAAAGAACTTCCCCCTCCCCACTCTCACCAAACTTTTGGTGATAGCCAGACTGTTCATTTTAACCTCTAGCAAGACCCTGTCTCCTTATTCCTTCACTGGCCACATTTAACCAGCATTTTAACTGGTGTCAATTCTTTGTGACCTCCAGTGGGGTGAGAGTGTGAAGAGTTTGGCAGGTTCATTTACACAGTAATGAGTTCTGTCTACTAGCCTGCTAGAGACTGATTGAGAGAAAAAGATTACCTTCCTCTACTGCCTATTAAATGTGATTGACAATCCTATATGATACATGTCTACTTTAACAGCCCTCTTCTCCACCCCAAGAAATATTGCAGAAGCACAAAGAATTCTTGTAGTTAAATGCAGTCCAAAAGATTGCTTCTCCATTTTCAAATATCTCAGCATCATGTTTTCTCTTTCTATGGGATAGAAATATTAGGGAGATTCTGAGAGAAGGGAATGGCATTTTTCAAACTGGGCCTGAGAATGAACACTTTTAGACCTTTTGTCCTTGTCTTAAAAAAAATGCAAAAAGAGCCTCATTAGCAAATCTCATTCAGTCCCAAATACCAAGAACAAAGTCACAGATGTGGTCATCCAGTGTCCTTTATCACTGCTGTCAGTCCCATCATCCCCTTTCACATATGTACTTATTGAAACTTTTAGAACTCCTTTAGATTCCCAACCCCCCACATCTTATAGTGGATATAAAGCCAGGATGACCTGAATTCAAGCCCTGCCTCTGACACCTACTCTCTATGTGACTAGGACCAAGTTATTTAATCACTCAGTCATCTAGGCTACTTCTAAGACAAAGACTGTTAGACAAAGTTGGGGGGGAGGTAACCTATTCTGATGCAAAAATTCTTCATCTGGGACTTTCCTTTATTAATGAAATCTTAAGCCCAGTCCTAATCGCCAAACCCCTATTATTTTATAACATCTCTAAATTTGGCCTAATCTCTTTTTATGACTTTTGAAAGTCATTCTATGTCTTGTTCCCCCTAAATTGTCTTCTAGTTCTTCTGCACAGTCCATTCAAACTTCAACCAAAATTATATGATAATAAAACTCCATGTAGCTCAAGGGAAAATAAAGTTGTAGCAGGACATACAATCTGATCTTGTCTTGATGTCAGGATCCCATCAGCAGATGTACTCTTCACAAGACTTTAAAAGAAAATGCATTTCTCTGGCTATCATCAAAAGAGATCATCTTTAACCCATCTCTCCTTTCTGCAGTCTTTTAAAACAATAAAATCACATATACAGTACATTACTACCTGTATATCCTCCTGCCAGAGACCATTTTTAAAGAGTCATGTATGACTGAATCCTGGCTTCATTGTGAGAATAAATGGGCAAGCCTAATTGAAATTCTAACGATGCAGTGAAGTATGACCAGATTTTTTCCACTGGTTGGCTGTTTGAATTACAATCCTGTTTATACTTTCTTGGCCTTAATATATCATCTTAGACTTGAGTGGGATTTTCCTTTAAAATTCTATGCATTATAACCCTTCTGGTGCTAGGTTCAATTGATTATATGGAGAAAAGCAAGAAGGTCAATTTGTACGGTCCATAGAATGCAGAAAGATGAGAAATGTGTAATAAGCCTGGAAAAGTAGGATGCAGGGCTTTAAAATGTCAAATAGAGGAGCTCGTATTCGATCTTGAAGACAATAGGAGGTTCTGTAGGTTATTGAGTAGCTCAGTGAGTTAGCTGGACCCATGCTTTGGGAATATCATTGGATCATAGATTTAGGGCTCTTAGAAATCTTAGAGATCATCTGGTGCAACTCTTTCATTTTATGTAAGAGAAAAATGAGTCCTGGAGAGACTTAGCGGCTTAGCCAGTGTTGCATAGGTAGTATATAGTGTAACTGGGATTTCAATTGAAGACAAATGTCTTCGTACTCCAAATGCAGCTTGCTTCAACAACAGAATGGGCACAGAACTCCAAATCCTGCATCCTTTTCAAGCGCTTTGTAAAATAATTACAGGCTATGTCTAAATAGGGCTCAATACAAAGCTTTTTATCCTCTCAGAATCCTGGTTTATACACAGTGGTGACCCACTGGTCCATTACATTAAACTCTTGGTGGCCAAGAATGTTTGTTGGTCCCTGATTAATTTCACATCTCAACTCCAAATATTCATATAGAAAATTTGGGCCTAACCTTTGGTAGGGTCTTCCAAGGTCATATTGGTCTAATCAACCACAATCAGACACACTGTACCTTGACTCCAACATAGTGATTTCATTTTGGTCATCTTTGAGAACAGAAAACAACCAATCAACTCTGTTGACATAAACACTTAAAGATTCCATTTCAGTTCATCAACTTGGGGAACAAGAGATAGGTAACAATATATGAGATACTATATTTTAAATCATAGCCTATTCTATCTGAACACACCAAACAATCAAAGCTCACCAGATTCCCTCAGCATGTGATACACTAATTATTCAGGAATGGTACAATAATGACAGGGCAGTGATGGTCTATCACTTATCACCTCTGGCAACAAGGCTGCCTCTAGGAGTTCTTATTAATAACACCCTTTTCCAAAATTAAAGATCACTGCACTTAAGGATGTAAGATGAATGCTAGCTGGGATGCTTTGGGTCTTATAATCTAATTTCCCTCAAAGCAGAGCAGGAAATTGATTAATAGCCACAAAATTCACATGTGATTTGAAAGCATGGAAAGTAATTACATCACCTATTACATAAAGACTAAAACATTTATGATTGACAGCACATGGGGAAATATATAATTTCTATTATTGATTATGAAAAAGTAAAAAAGCTGCTTTCAGACAAGAAAAGAACTGATTTTCAGACTGAAAGAGGTAACTTATTTTTCTTCTATTTCATGGTCAAAGAAAACCATTGTTTTCATTGTGTATGTCATCACATATGTCTTTAGATTTTTTTCAATGACAAAGTATTACAAAATTACAGATCCAGAGCTGAAAAAAAGACTTTATAGGTCACCTAGTTCAAACTTCTTATTTTATAGATGAGAAAATTGAGGAACAGACAGCTTAAATAAATGGGCCAACATCACATGAAGAGGAAAAAGTAAAACCAGCAATACCTTTATAGAATATGGATTGTTCAATATGTTGTTGGAATGACAAAGAAAGACACAGACAGAGACAAAGACAAAGAGTGACAGAGACTGAGCTAGAGGCAAAGAGAGACACACACAGAGAGAAAGAGAGAGAATGAGAGAGACAGACAGACAGAGACAGAGACAGAGACAGAGAAGAAAGAGATTAAAGAAAGAGAAAAGGAAAGAAAGAAATGAATGAAGGAAAGGAGGAAGGAAGGAAGGAAGGAAGGAAGGAAGGAAGGAAGGAAGGAAGGAAGGAAGGAAGGAAGGAAGGAAGGAAGGAAGGAAGGAAGGAAAAGGGCTAAACATGAAATTTCATGGTGAATTTTAACCAAAGGTAGTCATTTGCATAAATATACTCTTTCCCTTCCTACAGTTGAATATAAGTTCTCCTAGGGATGAGATACTTTTTCATTCTGTCTTTGAATCTCTAGTCCTTAATATATGATAGACATTTTAAAATCTGTTGAACTTTTTTGTCTATGGCTAATACCAGGGCAGTTAGGTGGCAGAGTAGATACAGTTCTGGATCTGAAGTCAGGAAAACTCATCTTCCTGAGTTTGAATCAGGCCTCAGACACTTACTAGTTGTGTGACCTTGGGCAAGTCACTGAACTCTGTTTGCCTCAATTTCCTCATCTATAAAATACAAAAGAGAGGGAAATGGCAAACCACTCCAGTAACTTTGCTAAGAAAACCCTAAATGGGGTCACCAAGGGTCTGACATGACTGAATTGACTGAGCAACAATAACAAAATGTTTATTACCACCTTGAATGTACTGATGTGGTCTGATCTTGGAAAGTAAGCAAGGTTGAATGTGGTTAGGTCGTAGACAGGAGAACATTTAGGAATATCAGAATCTCTAAGTTTTTTCCTTGAAAGCAAGTACCAGCAACTTTAGAATCAGAGGACTGGATTAAGATCTGGCCTCTCATGTCTGATCTGGAAACAGTCACCTAAACTCCTTGTGACTCAGTTCCTTCTTTTGTAAAAGGAAAAGTTTGAAATAGATGACTTCTGAGTTCCTTTCCATCCAGGTCACCCAGTGTTTTGTAATTTCATTCTTTTCATAGAAATTATTATACAGCACATTTTATTTTTAAGGGAATATTTTTTTTGAGGCTCCTAGGTAGCATAGTGGATATTATGCTGGACTTGAAGCCAGGAAGTTCTGAGTTTGAATCCTGACTCAATTATTTACTACCTATGTGGCTTTCAGCAAGGTACTTAACCCTTTCTCAACCTCAGTTTCCACATCTGTTTAGAGGAGATAAAACTAACACTTACCTCACAAGCTTACTATGGGAAGGAAATAAGATAATAGATGTAAATCACTTTTAAGTGCTAGATATATGTTAACTATTATTACTTCCATGTAGTAGGTACATAATTAGTTGAGTGAGCAAATAAATGAACAGTCAAATATGTTACAAGTATACATAACAGTAAAATTTAAACATTTTCTGGCTGAATTCAAACATAATTATTTAAATGCACTAATTACCCTATTTTGAGGGCCAGTAGATGGGATAAACAATGGGCCATCCATTACATTAACATCACAAGAATGATACTGATGAAATCACAAATTCATTGAAACATCAGAGTTTAGGTTTCAAAATTTATCCAAGAAATTATTGCCTCATTTGCTTATTCCCCTGATAGTTGAAGATCTTAAATTATTAATGATTACTCCAAGAGAAAAGAGTCAGAATCTCACTATTTATTCCAAGATATCTTGAATAAAATTTTCTTAAAGCAGTATTTTCAGTCATTTGATGGAAATAACATTGACCATTTTAATAATTAGTAATAAACAACAAGGAACAAAGAAAAAAACAATTTTCCATCATTCCTAGCATTTCAAATTCCATGACAATAGGAGTGTAAAGAGACATAGTTTCGTGACTCTCTAAATATACATACAAACATGCATACATAGATGCATACATACATACATACATATACATTATATATATAAATTGCCTATTCCTGGGGGGGATTATAGAATTGGAGATTGGGATCTGATTCAGGTCTGTAGCAGAGAAAAATAATTAAAATCTGAGTTATCATTAGAATTAGCTTTTATTTCACAGGATAGTATTTGTTAGTCTAAGTACGACCCAATGGCTTCAATATGGGTGTCAGTGCATGAGTGAATATACCAAGTTGAAAATTTTCAAATGATCTTTTTCTTCTGCTTCTTCAGAAATTATACCACCCTGAGTCATATAATGGCTTATAGAGTGTACATGTAGAGAGACAGTTCTAAACTCTGTAGTGGACTCAAAGGAGCTTTATAATTATAAGGTTACCTAAATAAGACCCTGTTAAATCCTGAAGTCAGTTACTCCCCCTGCAACATGACAAATATATAAGCTACCAAATAAACCATATTGACAAGTTCCTACTTTTTTTTCAAAGGAGATATCAAAACAGAAGATTTAATGAGTCTAGTTTGGACTAATACACAGAAATACAATTTTCAAATAGTTATATGACCTCATCAATGTGTCCATCCCCTCTAATGGTACAAATTGTAAAATATTCAAGTCTCCCCATCAAACTGCATGACTCTTGACCAAGCTAAGCTTATGAATGCAAGGTTCACTGATATTTAGATAGATATTCACTTTTTTAGAAGTACTCAATTAAATCTTGAATTCTAATTTGAGAGATTTAAATATTAGCATCCCTCTTTAATTCATGGCATTACATCAAATCTTCCCTGATAGAAATCTTCCCTGTGTCCCTATGCCACATTTATGGTAAAAATTGATGTTTGTAGATTCATATGTTGTCAGTTATCTGAAATAAATTAGCACACAAAAAGGTAATTTTATATTTCATTGATGTTCAATCACTAAAGACCAAATTTTAACCAAATTATATTGAAGCTACTGACCACAATATGCCTATGATATGCCAGAATTTTCCAAAGCTAATGAAATCAAAGTACGGCAAAAATTTGGGTAATTGTGCCATGCTTGTTTTTAACCTCAAACACTCACAAAAGTGCACTTGTATGACGTTACATAGAAATTACTACATTGCAAATATTTTTAGTTAAGTTGTTAACAAGTTCTCATGTTTACCAAATTTTAACTCTAATTTTACAAAATGTCTATTTAACACACACACACACATGAAATTTTGAAGCATTAAAGTATAAAATGAAAGTTAAAACAAACCAGAAAGGATCATTAAGAATAAATTCCCTTTTAATAAAGCAACTTAGTTTTACCTATATTATTCATTTCAAACAACAAGTGACATAGTAAAATTAATTCCCAAGTTAAAGGATTTATTCTTTGAATTCTAATATCTAGCATTAAAAACGGAAGAAAATATTTAAAAATATCTTAATGTGAATGTATCTGAGAGAGAGAGAGAGAGAGAGAGAGAGAGAGAGAGAGAGAGAGAGAGACTTGGTATACAAATTATAAAAATTTTTCTACTACAACATCTATTTTCCCACTTTTTACTTGCCACTTATCCTTTATTATATCTTCTTAACAAGTAAATGTAACTATTATTCAGTTCGAAATCAATGATGATGAATTATCACTCTCAACATGAAGAAAAAATGCATTTCTCCTTCCCTTTGGCTTCTTGTAATAACCTGACTATTGAGAATTCACCTTGGCCACTTAGCATTCATCCAAATTCTATTCGTTTTCTGGGGGAAAGAGATATAAAAGTTATGAATCATTCAGCGTGTCAGCCATATGTGGATTCTACAATGCTTCAAGCATATGTTATTTGTATCCTGCTTTCTGATTTTCTGATTGACAGTATCACTTTATGGGTGACTGAGCTTATTTCCTTCAGTTTAAGATTGATAGGACTTTAGCAAAGCCCATTTAGTGCTATCTAATATGGCTTCCCCAATGACAGTGAGAATGAAAACTGACATGCAAACTCTTTGAATTTCAATGGGGGATAAAACTTTAAGCAACCTGTAGTCTTATGCAAATAGCAATATAAATTAACTTTGGAATTATTGAGGTATAACAGGAAGAAAGAAATTAGAAAATCACCAGTCATAATGTCAAGAAATTAGAAGGAATCTTGACAGTCATTTTTCACATTTGAATTGTAAACACGAACATCATGTTTTATTAGAAGATACACTTTTTACTTTTTATTCATTTTTATTCATTCTGAAATGAATCAAGTCCCATAATGCAAAATTAAATTTTGTACTTCTCTGAAGAAAATTACCAGAGCTTAACCCCTGGAAGTAATTCAAGATGACAAGATATTTCACAAATGATCTATTTGATATAAACATATGCTTAGTGCTTAGAATCTAATTCAAATGGTGGACCTATGCCACACACACACACCCACACACACACACAAACATACACACACACACTTGCACACACAGTGGGTCGGGGGGCATTAAATGGGTGGTAAGAAAGGAATCCAAGTCACCCTTTGCATTTCAAACGAAATCCACTATAAGTATGAAAGTGGTTTCTGTTGATTGTTAAGAAACCAGAGAAATAACCAAAATACAAAAAGAAAAAAATTCCAACTAACCACAAAACTTAAGTGAATAAAATAATATACATGTTATGTGGACTGTAGTGTTTCCAAGTGCCAAGAGTTTAAAGACATATGACAAGATCTCTCTTTCAGGCTAGCTAAAGACTTTGGGAAAAATTTTCCAGACCTCTATGATCAACAGTAAGAAATATATGTCCTAAAAGGAAGAAACTATGTGGAGCATGGGAAAAATAATGTTTAGAGATTATTTAGAGCTGAAAGTGTTCCGAAAGGCATATTACATGCACTTCTCATTTTGCAGAAGAGGAAACTGAGGCTGAGAGTTTAAGGGAATTGTCCATGGTCACAGAACTAGGGTCTAAGCTAGAAATTGAACATAGGTTCATCAGATACGAAGTTCAGTGCCCCAGCTATTACGCCATACTACTTCACTGAATTTTGAATTAGAAAACCTAGGTCCAAATATTCATTCTCTCCCTTACTATTTGTATAATCTTGTTTGTATAAGTTAATTAACACTTTCACTCCTCAGTTTTCTCATCTATAAAATGAAGAGATTGGCTAAATCAATAATGCTAAATGTCAAGCATAGACTACCATAAGATACTCATATAAAGAAAGAAATTGATTGAATCAATCACTTAAAAATGCTGCTCCCACTTAAAGGAGCAAACAAAATGCTATGCTCTAATACCTTGACAAAGTAAGAGCATGTCCATTGAATCAATCAATAAAACACTCTAGCCTGGATATGAAAATTTCTTGGTCAACTAAGAAGATCTTTTTTTTTTT
>JAQQSZ010013364.1:0-11774 GCA_028646595.1 Phalanger gymnotis | reverse complement strand
TCCCACCCACCCTCCCTAAGAAGCCAAGCAATTCAACATGGGCCACATGTGTATCATTATGCAAAACCCTTCGACAATACTCATGTTGTGAAAGACTACCTATATTTTGCTCCTTCCTAACCTATCCCCCTTTATCCAATTTCTCCCTTGACCCTGTCCCTGTCATTGTCAAATCTAATCCTCATTCTTGACCTCTCTGCAAATTGACCACTTTTTCCTTCCGGGTAATCTCTCTCTGGGTTTTTATGACTGCTTTTTCTTGATTCATCTCCTATCTGTCTGACCATTCTTTCTCAATTTTCTTGGATCTTCATCTATATCACTCTCAGTAACTGTGGTTGTACCACATAGTTCAGTCCTAGGTTATCTTCTCTTTTCTCTTTATCATCTCTCACTTGGTCATCTTATCTCAATTTTCATCTCTTCAGATGATTACCAGATTTGTTTGTTCAGCATTAGTCTTCTGAGCTCCATTCCACATCACCAACTATCTTTTGTACTGGATGTCCCATAGGCATCTCAAATTCAAAATGTCCAGAACAGAACTCAATATAATTTCTGTTCAAATTCACCCTCTTTTGAACTTGCTTTTTACACTGAATACAGTGCTCTTTCTCCTAATGTCTACCTGGTAGAATCTCTAGCTTCCTTTAAGACTCATCTTAAGAACGACCTTTCTGGGGCCCTTCCCTTTCCCTAATTTCTAGTGCCTTCCCCTCTAAGGCCTCTTTTTATATTCTATATATCTTTATCTTGCATCAGTTAATTTATGTATATGTTGTTTTTCCCATCTGAATGTAAATTCCTTAAGGACAGGGACTATTTTTGCTTTTTCTGTGTATCTCTAGTGTTCAAATGTATTGACCAGTTGAGTGAATAAAAAAGGTAATATGTAAAACATTTGCTTCATTAAATTATTAAACTTGGTATTATATTAAAATCATAACAATTACATCCAATTTATTGGTTATCGAATGGTAGCCATTATACAGATTGTATAGATTCAAGATTTAGATGTAATTTAGATGTAATGAGTAATATATTCTAGGTAAATTTTAAGCATGAAAAGCATGTAGAATGCCATGCATATTTCTTTCTTTTATTATTAAGATTTTTTTGATTGACACAGCATTCAAGATAGTCAAAACATTTTGGTTATTCAGAAGGAGGAGTCTATAAAATAAGCAATAGTATCAAGGAAGGCTGAAGGGCAGTGCCAGGAAATGAAACTTGTATCTGCAAGGTTGGTTAAGGAAGGCCAATGAAGCGAAAATGCTGAAAGTAAGCCAACAAGTGGGTCAAGAATGGGGCATGTAAAAAAATTGGCTTGCTGAGGGCTTCTGATTTTACAATGGTCCTTTGTCTGCATCTGCCCACACATCTCCATGTGGACTTCTGGGTCTACCTCATTTGGCCACATGTCAATATATGATATACAGGCTGGCTTCAACATGTAAGTAAATGATTTGAATCTTCTGCCATACCACAAGGCCTCTAAGAATGAAAGATGGCTCCTACTGGCCAACCTCTTGGTTTCCTTGAAGGTCTCAAGGTACTTACCTAATACATCTATTTGGATAATCCACCTCTGTTTAGATAAGACAATAAGGGGGAATAGTGGATAGAGTGCTAAACTCAGAGTAAGAGAGATCTGAGTTGTCTTAGATCCTTATCAGCTGTATGCTGTGGGCAAGTGGCTTAAGATCTCTGAGCCTCAGTTTCTTCATCTGCAAAATGGGGGTGATAATAGCACCTTCCTTATGGTGGTGGTGGGGAGACTGTATAGGTTATTCTAGAAACAATTAGGTAGGGAGGAATTTGGAGACTGTGTACTCTTCAGTTAGTAGAGTTGGATAAGGAGATTCAAGAACCAGGTAATTGGGTGTGGCAAGGAAGAAAAAAACAACAGAGAGGTTTGTCAAGCCTCACCAAGTGTTTCAAAGTGAAAGGAAGTGGGGATTGTGAGGAGCAAGGGATTACCTGTGGCACTGTGGATGGCTTGGATACAATCTTTCCCAGATCAATTAGCTTCTTAATTTCCCTTCCATGTCAAACTATGTGAGCAAACATTTATTAAGGCCAGGGCTATGTTTCCTTTGAAAAAAATTGATCGATCAAGAATAAATATGTAGTAATTCTTAATAAGTGAAGAATCCTTGAAATCTTAGAGTGTGACTTTTTTATTTTTGCTTTGAATTTATTTTCATTCTGAACAAGGACAAAATAAAATAAGCATTTTCTTATAAATAGTAGAAGAGAAAAGCACCTGAAATTGCAAATGAAATTATTACTTATTGCCTACTTTTCCTTTTAAATATAACAAATTCGAGATGTTACTTTCAAAACTGTACTGTTTTCTGTGATTCTGTTCTTCCTCATGTTCTTTTCTATTCATTAAAAATTCTTCAAGGACCTTTTTTTTTCTTTTTTTTGGGGGGGGATACAACATCCCTAAATTTCTAGTCCTTTGCCACCACTAAAATAGCTACTATAAAATATTTTTGTAGAAGTAAGTCTTTTCTTTCTTTGATCTCTTTGGGGCATAGGCCTAAGAGTGGTATTTCTGGATAAAAGAATATGCACAGTTTAGTAACTTTCTTGGGCATAGTTCAAATTACAGAATGGCTGGACCATAACATGAAACAATATTCCTTTTATCCTGGAGCCCCTCAAACAACTGTCATTTTTCTTTTTAAAATTTTGACCATCTTTGCCAATCTGATGGGTATGATGTGGACCTTGGAGTTTCATAATTTGTACTTCTTTGTGATTTGGAGCATTTTTTCATAAGTTTGTAGATAGGCAGTACTATTTATATCCTCTGATTATATCTATTGGGCATTGGCTCTTGTTCTTACAAATTTAAATCAGTTCATTATATACCATGGATATAAGTCCTTTATCGGGGAAACTTGCTACAAATATTCCTCCAGCCTTCTCCCCCAGTTAACTATTTTTCTACTTCTAATCTTAACTGCATAGGTTTTGGTTTTACAAAAACTTCTAAAATTTTATGTAATAAAAATTATTCCATTTTATATTCTATAGCCCTATCTGTCCCTTGTTTGATCATAAACTTTTTTCTAGTCTTTAGCCTTTTTCCAGTGAAAGATTCCTTGTGGAATCTGACACTAATACCAGGTTCAATTTCTGTGTTTCTATATGAGGTTTCAAAATAACTCTTCTCACGAAAGGCCTGTGAGATAATACTCTGCAAATACTTTTTTAAAATCACCATTTTACAGATGAGAAAATTGAGGCTCATTGAACTTATTTTCCAACAGTATCTGACTCATTGCTCTCCATTACTCAATATCCAGCAGTCCCCATGTTTCGGTGATTCTAATTTTGAATTTTTTTTTTTATAACTGTGGGATCATAGATCTAGAACTGAAAGGGACCTCAGAGGCCATCCGGTCTAATTCCATCATTTTTCAGATGACAAAATTGAGGCCCGGAGAGGTTGTGACTTGCTTATGATCAAAGAGCATTGGTAATGAGCATCAAAAAATGGAATTGATCAAGGCCCTTTCACTCCAGAACCAGTGATCTTTCCTTACCTTCATCATTTACCAATCCCACTCTAGGTCCAAACCTCTTGTTCAGATCATTGTAATCTCAAAGATTCTCACATATTTCCCTTGCTTAGAAACCTCTAGTGACTCTCAATTATTTATGCAGTAAACTCCAAAGATCTTGGCATTTAAAGCCCTATGGAGTCCAATCCCAAGCTCTTTTTCCAACTTGTGTTTCCCACCATTCTAGCAGTCAATCATATCAGGCCCTTCTCATTAGCCTAAATGTACTTAATTCATATTGCTTCTCTGGCCTAGAATGCTTTTGCTTTTCTTTCCTACTGTTCTAATCTCTCTCTGTCTCTCTCTGTCTCTCTGTCTCTCTCTCTCTCTGTCTCTTTTTCTCAGAGCCCAGATCTTACTTTCTATTTTCTCTACATTTCTTTCTGTAATTCAGGGGTGTGCTGGAGTCAACTCTTACAGCCTCATGAGAACCTCCTGTTAAATTTTCAGTGTGAGCTTTTATGCATCAGAAATAGGCAAATACCACAAATTGGGGCTTGACTTATTATTACTACTAATGTCTAGACTTAAGAAAGTGATGAAGAAAAGTTAACGAATGCTGATCAAACTTAAAAGTGGGTAGCCCTTTTTTCCCCAAGGAGTCAGTTGTTAAACATTTACAAGCACACCCCTGCTTTGACTCCTCTAACCCTCAATGTTTGGAACTTTTATATAGCCAGACAACCCTATTGCCTTTGCCACTCAATCAAAGGCTACTTTGAATGTTAACACTATTATTTCACACCTGTTCACCTCCCATTTCCTATTGGAAATGAAGCTCTCTGAGGGCAGGGACCATGCCTTGGAAGGTACTTGTACTCCCTTCCATGGCTAGCTAGCCTTGTTGTTTTCCATGTAACATAGAAGGTGCTCAGTAAATAATGAATGATAGTAACTATCGATCAAATATTTTGTTAAATTCAACAGCAAATTTTTGAAGACTTTTCCTCTATTAGATTTCTAGATTCCTTATCCAAATATGTTTACTGATTTAATCAGATGGGTTTAGGACTATACAGAGTCAAACATGTTTACATTTCTTTCTTTTCTCTCTGAACTAACTGTGGTATTCCATTAAGAAACTCCTGTCTACATCTTCTGTACATGTCTATAGCTGTGAACGACTTTCCTTTGGGCCCTTACCAGAGGTAGAAAATGTGTTTGTGAATACCTTCCTGTTTAAGCCCTGCCCATGCCCCATCACCTATTGCATAAAGCCTTCTTTCAGTTGTGTTTTTATTGGCTGTTTCCACAAAGCATACTTCTTGATGAAATTCAAGGTGGCATACTGACTGTGTTTTAAAAGGTGAATTTAGAAAACGGTGAGTTGGAATCAATCACCTAAATGAACTGAACGCAATGTTCTTTCCGTCTTTTGCTTTTCTGCTTTGATTTAGAGTTGGACGGGAATAAGGAATTAAAAAAAAAATAAAAACAAGGCAACTGTTGAGACAAGAACAACCATGTAGGAGCAAACTTTTGGAGACCCGTAATTCTTTTTAATCCAGTTTCTGCTTTCCTTCCTTCTGAGAGTGGAATGGGGATGGGCAGCCCTGAGGTGGAAGTAATATACTGCCTTTTCCTCTTCCCTCATCTCTCTTATGGGTCTAAATAAGCTTTTAACTATTGCTTAGACGGTTACCTTCACACTGGAAGGACCAGGTATGTCAATTGACCCCAAAATTTGTCTGGTTCTTTGAGATATTCTTAAATTCTGCTCCTTCTAAGACTTTTGGGCAGTGGTAGAATCGCACTCCATAAAAGTGTGACAGTGATTTAACTGCAAGCAAGTATGAATTTGAGAATTTTGAGAGAGGTGCTAACAGGTCAGGAAGAGCAATAGTGACGTGGAAAGGGCATTGGCTTTGGAGTCAGAGGACTAAGTGCAAGTCCTTTTTCTGTCACAATCATGTGACCTTGGACAAATCACTGAACATCTCTGCATCTCAGTTTCTTCATTTGGAAAATCAAAAGACCTTTCCTATTCAAAAAATCTATGATTATCCTTTGAATAAAGTGAAAAGAGAACTTATGGTTATCTCTTCTCCTTAACCTAATCCTTTGTTTTATAAACTTTTAGCACATCAAACAGGTGTTTAAATTTCTAGCTGTTAACCTTACATTTAAGAGAATAAACATATTACTGTTAACCTTTTAATATCATATGATATACTGATAGCAATAAATGATGACTGAAGATAGAATGAGAACAAAGAAATTTACTACTAATTTGGTGCTCATTTTCTACTTGAAGACTTTTAGTAAAGACACTAATAAAGTTGGTTAATCAGAAAGCATTTATTAAGTGCCTACTATGTGCTAGGCTCTGGGGCTAGAAAGACAAAAATGAAACAGCTTTTGAAGTTAAGGAACTTCTTTATGTCAGATAATGTATATAGTTATATAAGAAAGAGGCTTAAGTCTGTGTTATGGTGAAAATTCTCTTAGAGCTAAATAAACTCTTTCCTGGTGATCTCCTATGAACTTGATTTACCCAAACCCCTTTAATTTATGTAATTGATTATTTATTCTCTTCTCTGTTTGAGGTTAGAGAATCTTTTTCGCAGTTAGTAGAAAAAGCCTTGGAAGCTGGAATTACTATTCAAATTATTCTCTTTTTTTCTATAGCTTCTGACTATAAAGAAGAAAATTGCTAAGGATGACCATTGCCGTGATTAGAAATAACCAGTTAAGACTTGAAGTGACTTGCTCAGTCTGGCAGAAGTTCTAAGATTTTGTATGGTGTTTCCTATTCGATTGCTTGATACCAGGTGACAATCAAAATAAGTTTGAGGATAAGCTGCTGGCTCTGTCTCTCCTGCCTTAGAGAAATCCTTTCCCTCAATGTCCCTTGAGGATCCAGGAAAAATATCAGATATAGAAGATTGAGGGGATTGTCAGATATGTCATAATTTAGATATGGGTTTAACTAGATGACCATTGAGATCACTACCAGCTATCAAATTTGATAATTTTCCCCTTGCTGCCATGAGGGATGTGAGCCTCTAGAGCTCATAGATATGTTCACTGCATGTGCTAAATGCTACAAGTTTCATTTATTTCCTTTTATTTATAACAACCATGTGCATTTGATTTGGGAGTAGGTTAGGTCTTAGAGGCAATAGTGATGAAAGCAGAGGCGGGTTGAGGATAATGGGATGTGTAGTCATTGTCTAATAAGTACCAGGCTAAAGTTGGAGAAGAATAATTCCTTTATGAATAAGGATCATGATTTAATTGTTTCTGGTTTTTTTGAACTAAAAAATTAGAAGGAAAGAACATAATATTGGGTATCAGGGGACCTGGCTTTTCCTGCTTGTGTGGCCTTGGGCAAAGACTCAGCTTCCTTGACCCCATTTTCATCTGAGTGTTTGCACCAGATGCAATACAAGGTTTCTTACAAAATTCATTGACTCTCTCTAAGTTATCATATTAAAAGATTAAACATAATCACATTCTAACAAATTTTTTTAAATTAAAAACTGCATTTTGTTGCAAGTTTTCTT
Source organism: Phalanger gymnotis (assembly GCA_028646595.1). NCBI lineage: Eukaryota > Metazoa > Chordata > Mammalia > Diprotodontia > Phalangeridae > Phalanger > Phalanger gymnotis. The sequence continues at coordinate 4,690 of JAQQSZ010013364.1, read as the reverse complement.
AAGCTACACTTTTAATTTTATGTTTATTTTGAATGTTTTTCTTTAAGTTCTTTCTTAATTTCCATAGTCAGCTCATCTGGGAGGGAAAAACAAACAACAAATATATACAGGATTTTTCCAAGCTAGTTCCTCAGATGGTTAGCATATCTGGAACATTCATTGGAAAGCAGAGAAGTCATTATATTACCAGTCAGTTGGATGTCAAATATGTTGGGAAATCTTCCCTTGTGTAATGATTGAGCTTTGGAAAAGAACCAGATAGCATCATCTGTACAACGGACTCCTCCAACTAAAACAACAAAGTGCTTTATTCAAAGTTTTCAAAACTGCAATTTTAATTACCCAACCACTACAACTCATTCTCATCCAAGGGCATTGTGTTCCTTCTCTCCTGTACTCAAAACAAACAGTAAGGTGAGTGATATTTTGGTCTACTATTGCAAATGCAGATCATTATATTATTGGAACATTTTTGAAAGCTTGGCCTTTCTGTCATCTTTATCATTTAAAGCTCACGCTCTAGGGCTCATCTCTGAATTCCTATTCTCACTGGCAGGTGAAGTCCCCAGAGGGGTTACTAAGTTCCAGGGATAGGTCGTAACCTGCTGGTGGGTCTGCCTGCCTTAAATCTCTTCCTACTCCAATCCATTTTCTACTTCATTCAGCCACTAAAATGATTTTCTTTTCCTTTTTTTTTTGTAGGGAGGAAAAACCACCTTTTAATAATAGAAAAGTTGTTGACTGGTGTTTCCACTATAAAGCTGTTTCACAAATCAAAAATGATAAAACAATTACACACATTTATAGCGATCAGGGACTGCAGTGCAGACACCTCATTTAACACTGGGCTGACAAATTTTAGCATGAGATACATGATGACTGAGTAATTGTCCCATATCTACAATGCAGTACTGAAGTAGAGACAGAAAAGGTGCGTTTCATGGGGTGAGTCATGTTCTCAGCCAAGGGTTGAGTTACTGTGTAACAAGCATGAAGATCTTTCTACTACCCGTGTCTTTGTTACTGCCTCTCAAACTAATAGCGAAAGTATGGTTTGGTAAAAAGCCTCATTTGCATCTAAAATGATTTTCCTAAAATGCTAATTCTGATCCTGTGACTCTCTCTGCTTTTCCTCACACTCAATAAACTCAAATGGCTTCCTATTGCCTCCAGGAACAAATACAAAATGCTCTGTTTGGCACTCAAATCCCTTCATAACCTGGCATCCTCCTACCTTTCCAGCCTTCTTGCATCTTACTCCTCAGTATGTACTCTTCCATCTAGTGACACTAGCCTCCTGACTGTTTCATGAATAAGATGTTCCATTTCTTGGCTCCTGGAATTCTTTCTAGTTGTTCCCTATGCCTGAAATGCTCTCCCTCCTCCATTCCAACTACTGACCTCCCTGGCTTCTTTCAGTCCCAACTAAAATCCCACCTGGTACAAGATGCCTTCCTCAATCCCTCTTAATTCCAGTGCTTTCCTTCTGTTAAACATTTATCTTGTATATAGCTCCCTTTGTATATATTTGCTTTCATGTTGCCTCCTCCCCATTAGATTGTAAGCTCCTTGAGGGCAGGGATTGTCTTTTGCCTCTTTTTGTATCCCCAGAGCTTTGTACAGTTCTTGGCCCACAGAAGACACAAATGTTTTTAGAATTAAATTGAAAAATTGAATCCAAAGAGGTTGGTGTGTGGTTTCCTTTTACTATGGTTCATGAGTCCCTCCAGTATGCTTCCCCCCCCCGCAGGGTTATCTGTTGATATTAGTCAGCTGTACTTAACTAGATTTTAGATAGAAATATTAATAAGGCAGTATATGGCAAGAACATATGGTATAAAACAACCTCTCTTTCCAAAGTCTGTGATATACATTATCTCAGGTATAATCAGAATCCAGAGGAAAGTGGGCTTAAGCTCAAAAAACACAAGTGGTAAGTGGCTACTTGCAACTCCTAGTTGCTCGAAGTCCTTTTCTTACCTTCTTGGGGTGTTACATGAAATTCCCTTTAGGCATGGTGGTGCTTTCTGCTGGGTTCTTGTAGAGTCTTGAAGTTGCTGCTTCCCACTGTGTCTGGTTTGTTTTTGGCTCCCAGTGCCACCAGTTACAGCTCTTCTAGGGCCATTGCTACTATGCTGATGGAAGAAGTCTGAACCTTTTTAGCCCTCCAAAATTTACAAGATCCTCCTCTGGGCAAGGGTTTGGGAGAGGAGACCAAGGCTCTACTTGTCCCCTTCTTTCCTCCCCACTCCTCAAAGTGATTCCTCTCAAGAGCTTAGCTGAAATTCTTCCCTTGGAATTGATCACTGGAATTGATGCAGGGTTTTGAACTGGTCTGATATATTATACAAAACAATCCAAAAGTGTTTCTTTTGTAGTGTCATACCATTTAATCCAATGGCTTTCAAGGACCTCTCACAGTTATTATTATGCTTTTGATTGTTTGATCGATTTAATAGTAATGTCTAAGCCTCATTCATACCTAGTTTATAGTTTGACTGAATTGAGGTAGTTGCCTGAAAAGGTAGTTGATTTTAAGTGGGGTTGGGACTGATCCATTCAATGGGCCTCTGTCCTTATACTTAAGGAAAAAAAAAATCTTTTTGAACTGAACCTGTGATTTCAATGCAGAAAGCAGCCAGTGAAGAACTTCTTCTCTGCAACTCATAGTCTTCCTTCCTTGCTTGCATGCTTTCTTCCTTTCATGCTTTCTTCTTTTTTTTCATTCTTTCCCTTCCCTTCCCTCTGTCTATATAGGGTATCACACCCTTACCTGGGGGTGTTCTGTCCAAAGGAATATAAATTTTGATTGCTGAAACCTCAAAAGATATTTGGGGTTTATGGGCTAGATTTATTTCTTAAGGAGCATGCCTTAAACCCAAATCACTCTGGCTCTCATTGATTGGCCCATAAATAGGTTCCAGGTCAAGCCCCACTTGGCCATTGTTTGGGCCCTGATTGGCTTAGAGAAATAGCAATTGTTTGTGTTTTGGACAGAAACCCTGAGGGGTCTTCCCTTCCCAGATTGCTTTTTTTTTTTCTGACTATGTAAAGAGACCATTCTCTGCCCCATTTGTTACCTAGCCTTAATCACTGAATGAATGCTGCCTCAGTCAAACTGACACCTGTTAAAGACCTTAGCTTAAAAAGGCCAAGGTCACTGTTTCCAGAGCCATCTCCAGTTGTCCTGATCTATATCTCAACACTGAACCCCCGATGGCTCTGGAGGAGAAAGTGAGGCTGGTGACTTTGCATAGTGCTTCCTCACTTAAATCTAATTCATTTGCATGTCATGGTATCACCTCCCTGATGTCCAAGTCTTCTTCTAGACTTCTTCTAGAGGGCAGACAAACAGCAGCAAACAAAACAACTTATATACTATTAGAGAGTTGCCTGAGTCACTGAGAATTTCAATCACTTTCCCAGGACCCCACAACCAGTTTGTGTCACAAATGGGACTGGAATCTAGGCTTTCCTGTCTCAGAGGCCCAAGTGTTCCTACTCCAAATATAGCACTCTACCCACTGTACCACTTGTGGCAGCTATTGGTAGGGGAAGAAGAAGGGGGAGAAATCATTAAAGCTGATCAGCAGCTGATCACTGCTATGTATCTGCTATGCAACACTGCTTCAGTCAATTTTATCTGGTCACAGAACTAGTTCAGTTTCTTTCCTTTACTTTTTTTTTTTTAATAAGGAAAATGATTCCATGGAAGGAGGATAGCTAGATTATAGATTTGAATTCTACTTAGTCTGCCCTCAAATTCCAAATTCCAATAATGCAAATGTGGTTTTCGGAAAGTCACTTAGTCTTTCTATGGCTGTTTTTACCTTCGTTTACAAAATATGGAAAATATTTGTCAGCTCCCTATAGTCATTTAGAAGAAATACACTCTCTGCAGTGACAGCTTACTCTTAGCAAATACATTTTCTCATCCTTGCAAAAATTTGACTTATTGAGATTTTTGGAAAGGCAAGGATAAATGTCAATCCTTTGTTTTGAAGTTGTTTTTGATTGCATTTCTTTGTTATCTCTTAAATGTCATCTGTTTCATTTTAATGTTTTTGAATGGTGATGTATCAATATTCATACACTTAGTACCAAATCTTCTTTATTTACTGATTAGCCATAGGAACATTAAGGGTAGAGTGTTGAGGATATATTCATTGGAGCAAACAAAACCTAAGTTCTACTTCCTCCTCTGACACATCCTGGCTATGTGACCCTGGACAAGTCACCCAACCCCTTCAGTGCTCTTTAAATGTAATTTCATGGAAGTTGCTGACCTGCACAGTATGGGTAGAGGGAGTTTCCTTATGTGGGAATTCCTTCTACCAAAAAGTCACAGGTCTAATCCCTAACTCTCCTTTACTAATATCCTCATATTTGGGTTCTTGGGAACCACAAATAAGTGGAAACAAAATTTCAATTATCTAGTTACTGTTTCTTATTTTTGTCCATTGTGGCAGTTGGAAATAAATGATATCTGTCTACCAAGGACAGGAGCAAAACCACTAGATCTTTTGTTAGAACTTATTTGTCTTTTTTAGAATCCTGGCCCCATCAGGATAGACAAAAATGATTTCTTTGTTTCTAAATAAGATGCCTCAAAGTGATCTTATTGTACTTAAATGTATCATCCACAAATAATTGAAACTTGTAAGTGGGGGCGGAGCCAAGATGGCGGCTG
>JAQQSZ010013363.1:0-11774 GCA_028646595.1 Phalanger gymnotis | reverse complement strand
CTATTTTATTGAAAGTCCATATTTTGCCTTGGAGCGTGATACTCAGTTTTGCTGGGTAGGTGATTCTTGGTTTTAGTCCTAGCTCCATTGACCTCCAGAATATCGTATTCCAAGCCCTTCGATCTCTTAATGTAGAAGCTGCTAGCATGTGAGACTTTTTGAGGATGAGGATGACATGGCCATATTTGGGAGCTTTAGAGAACCAGCCAGTATCAAGGGAGAGATTAAAGATGAGTGTGAAAGTTGGCATGATAGAGGGGGCAATCTGCTGGAGAAGATAGGGTGGAATAGGATCACTTTTACCTCCAAGATTAAATATAAAAACCTCTGTTTGGTATTTAAAACTCTTTACAGCCTAGTTCAATTACCACCCTTTCAGTCTTTTTATACTTGACCTCTTCTCCATGTATTCTACAGTGTAATGACTTTAGCTGCTTGCTGTTTGTCTCACCGACACTCAATCTCCTGTGTCGTGCTGGCCCCTCATCTCCAATGCTTAGTTTCTCTGGCTTCCTTTAGCCCAAATCTCACATTTGGCAGGAGACCTTTCCTAGTCTCTCTAGCTGATAATGCCTTCCCCTCTGAGATTGCCTTCCATTTCCCTCCGTATATCTTGTATGTACCTAGTTGTTTGTATGTTGTTTTGCCCATTAAAATGTGAGCCCCTTAAGGTCAGGGATTGTTTTTACCTTTTTTTGTATCCCCAATACTTAGCACAGTTTCTGGTACATTAGATGCTTAATAAATGTTTATTGACTGACTGATTTTAAGTCAATATTCTTGCATTTGGCTCCCTGGGAGAATGGTTTTTAATATGCAGTAGTGAAACTTCAATGTTTTCTTACTGCAGATTACTTTGGTGTAGAACAAGAGACCCTTCCACTTTCATGATAAACATAAATCGCCCCAATGAGCAGGAAGGGTGGAGTTATTTTAACAAGGTACCAATTAGGTGACATCTGGTTTTATTAAATATAATAAATAAGTTCATTCACACTTTTGACCCATTGTGAACTCTGGTGGTATACTTGTCTCCGTAGACCACTGGGGGGACTCTTTTGGAATACTGGGGTGTGTTTGGAATATGCTTTGAAAAGCACTAGTCTAAACCGTGAACACATTTCACAAATCAGACCAATTACAAAGTTTGAAACACAAGGAATATACTATTTCTATTCATTATAGACTGAATAGAAGTCTGACAAATAAATGGAATTTAATGGAAAGGCAGAAGCCTTTCTCGATTTTTTTTTTTAACAGACAGGTACATTACAGTTTATCTACTAAAGAGTATGATATACACCATTAGTAGGTAATGGATGTGCGTGTCATAATTCCACAGATGACATATATACTTTCTAGATATTAACACATCTTTTTGTGGACCTTAAGAAAGACTATATTACATTTGACAATTGTTTTGAAATTATAATTATTCTATACTTATCAGGCACTTATAATTAATTAGTCACTTATAATAAAGAAAGGTGGCTTAATTTGAAGTATAGGAGAGAGATTAGAAACAGAGCAGATGAAGTATGGTCATTCTTCCAACTTTTTATTATGCATGCCAATAAGTCCTAGCTCTGAAGAGTGTATCTGCCTGGTTGGCACACATGATTAATCATAGCATGGTGAACACCTCTGGTGTACATAGTTATGAAAGGCCCTGAATCCTGGATGTGGAAACACACAAAATTAAGTAGTAATAATTCCACTGGGAACAAATGAGTATGTTTTTTGAAGAAGAGCTGGGAGTAGTTTTCATTTTCTTACAATGAAGCTGCTAGGACACAAAGGAAAAGTCCAGAGAGAGAGATATCTAGCATAACATTTGTTTTCCCGTGTCAGACATACTTTCTTGACTGAAAAATGACAGTGAGATTCCACCAGCAGAGGGGCCTAGAGACCAGTAGAGAGTATTACCCTCTACCTGATCCCAAGATTGAGAATGCAGTATTGGAGAACAGGCAGGGTCCAGACAGACGCTTGTGAAGAGAACTGGGTTAGAGGTGCTTGTTAACAGTTTCTTTATTTGACAAAATGATGTCGTTGGACTCAATGGACTCTTAAGTTCCTTCCTGACTTTAAATCTTTGATCCGATGATTTCAATGAAGCCCCTCCTCATTTCTCTGGTTGCTGTAACTATAAAAATTATGACTAGGAGGATATGTAGACCTTATTGTTGTCCCATGTTGTAGTTCTTGGATAAATTCCAGAGAAAGGGGCAGGCCTGAAAATGTAGTATATTGAAATGTTCAGGTTATTTTATTCCTCTTTTTTTTTCCTAAAGAAGCATCATTATGAAATGAAAAGAGATTGGCCTTGCAGTTAGTAGTCCTTGGTTCAACTCCTTTCTTGTTCCTTGCCATTTGACATGATTTAGGGCAAGTCACTGTTCTCTCTGAGCCTCAGTTTCTTTGTTTATAATTGTATATAGTGACACCAGCCCTGTTTACTTCATAGGATTATTGAGATGAAAATGAAAATGCTTTATAAAAGTGAATTATCATTACTATTTTATTCACATTGATTGTTGAGAATTCAGTTCATTAACTTAAAGAAGTCTTGGAAAGTGGGTATTCTGTTTTTGCAATATTCCTTTTTCTGTGTCTCAGTTTTACCCCTGCTCTAGGTGGAAAGCCTTGACTTTTCTTTGCCTGACTGATGGATTACAAAAGTCCCCCAAACCATCTTGACAGGCTTCTGTATACCTCTCTGAGGAATGAACTGTCAAAATTAATGTCTCAATGAACTTTGGTCCTTCAGGTCAAAATACCATGTGGTGCTTACTGGTGCTGTCAAAAATCCTTAGTTTTTACTGTAGTTTATGCTTCTTTGAGGAAAAGTTTAGGTGGGGTGTGGTTGATAACTGAAGTTTATAAACTCAGGCTTTGGGGGAAAAAAGCCCAATAAAACCCAAAGAAAACTTTACTAGCAATTGATAATGCTTTGGATTATTTTCATTATTTAGTTGCCTTTCAATCTTTCATTCATAATATGTTCCTATGGGCATACATTCATCATCTATCTTTACATTAGCCTTTGAGTCTTCTGAAATCTTGATTTTTTTTCCGATATTGTGCTATTCCATGTAGACTTACATTAGTGATTTGTGAGTGAGAAGAAAGGCAGGTATGACCAGAAAGAATGTGGGCAAGCCATGTAGCAGGAGTGAGGCACAATAGCCTTGAGTATTGCAGTTGTATCAGCAAAATATTAAAAGACTCAGAGGAAGGTCTCAGGTACCAGTGGAACATTCTCTATGAAGAAGTTAGAGAAGGACATGAACAAGAATTGCACAGGAAGAGAAAGCATGAATGGGTTACAGTGGAAGGAGTAGCTGTACTGAAAAGCTCATCGATCTATTGAAGCATCAAAATTATCTGAGAATTTCAGTGATATTAAACTCTCTGCTCTAGCTTTTCTAGGGAATGGGCCCTTATCATTAGCTTAATACTTAGGCTAATATGAATCACTAATAATAGAAAACATTTATATATCACTTACTATGTGCCAGGACTGTGCTAATAGCTTTACAAGTATTCTCTCATTCGATCCTTACAACAACCCTGGGAGGTAGGTGCCGTTATTATCCCCATTTTCTCTAGACCCAGCACTCTGTCTACTGTACCACCCAAATGCGTCATTACTATAGACAGATGTTCTACCATAGAGGATCAGTTTTCCGGAAAGAAGAATAAGCTGTGATATTTTCGATAGCCCTTTGCAACACCTCACTGATAATCATAAATGTTATTTGTCAGATCACCAGACAACTGATGATGCAATGGATAGAGTGCCAGGCCTGGAGTCAGGAAGACCTGAGTTCAAATCTAACCTCAGACTCTTACTAGCTATGTGACTCTGGGCAAGTCATTTAAGTCTGCCTCGGTTTCTTCAACTGTAAAATGGGGATAATAGCACCTAGCTCCCAGGGTTGTTTTGAAGATCACATGAGATAATATTTGTTGTTGTTTTTTAAGGCTTAGCACAGTGCCTGGCACATAGTGAGTGCTACAAGAATCCTTTTTCCCTTCCTTTCCCCTTCCCTATTTGACACCATTCAGAAACACTGTAAGAGGAGTTCTTTCTCTAGATTAAGAGTTTATCATATTTGAGGCATTAGTTTCCAGCATCTCCCTCCATTCACTGATAATTGCATTTACCATCTATTGCACATATTTATTTGAGTTGAACCAAGTGGTCTCAGAAAGCTGTAACACATTGCATTTGTCTGTTCCCTTAACTGACATGCTCCTGATTCCATCTGTTTACTTCTTTCTCCACTGTTCCCAACTGCCAAGTTTATTTTTCCAGAGAAACTTCTCAAGACTTTCTTTTCACAACTTGAATCTCACTTCGCTATGGTCATATTCTGTGTTTTTTTTATGTGTGTCATAAAAAAGTATGCCATAAGAGTTAGGAGATAGATTTTTAGAACATGTGAGTTTAAATACCATCTCATAAGTCTAAAGTTTTTAAGGACAGGAGTGTTTCCTAGTTTAGCATATTAAACCTTCCTTAATTCCCCTTGTAGCAAGTGATCCATCCCACCTCTGAATTTTCAGCACCTTGTTTGCACCTTTCTTGCGTACTTACAGTATTTGGACTTTTTTATTTGATTTATTATATTTGTGCATGTTATCTCTAGGATATTCTCCATATATGTTCTATGAGGGTGGGGGTCAAGTCTTGTTCATCTTTGTAATAATCCTCTAAGTAATTAGCATAAGGTCCTACCCAGTAAGCATTTAAATAAATATTTGTGGAATGATTAAAAATAAGTTCATAAGAAAGTGAACTTGTACTTTTAAGGGATAGGGAGCAGTGTTGGTTGCAGTTCACATGTATAAAAGAGCATGCATACCAGATGGATCATTGAGAAAGAGAGAAGATTAAGGGGGAGGTGGATGAAACCTGTGGTCAGTTATCTCAGACAGAGCTTGCCACTAAGACTACACAATTTGTGAAGGATTTGGTCAACCCACTCAACAATTGACTGGCTGCTCCACTCTAAGGTTCAATAGAGTGGTGATGGTGATGGGCATGTTGTGTTTCCCTGACCTTTCCTACTCTTGCTTCACAACATAGGCTCCTGTTTAGAGCGTTTGCAGATCAGAGTTGTCTCTTTGAGACAGGTAGGAGAACAGGGAGAAAGAAATCTCTTTAGAATCCACCACCTCTATTTCCATTTTCTACAGCCCTTTCCCTTAAAAAACGATGACAAACTCACATAATGACTTTAAATTATTTTCATTGTTTTAATATCGCTACGTGCAAAGTATCTATCTCTTCTTGGAAAAACTGAGGATTATGAACTTTTGATATCACTTCTTTTCTAAATGAAGCATCTGGGAGTATTCTGCTGCTTTGGGTTGGCATGCATGTTACTGTTCTCAGAATTCATATTTTAGCTTATAAGTTGCCAATTGTTAACTAAACTACTTCAAAATCGACTATGTACATGGGCTGCTTTCTGTCATTTTCTAACACTTGCAGAAGAACATACTGCCAGAAAATTTTAACTTCAAGTGCCAGTCTTATATTGTGCTTTATAAGTTAGACAACTGTATGGTTGATTTAAAAATTTTAAGCTCTATACATGAATTACTTCCATACTTAAATGATTCTGTGCTGTCATGGATGTGGATACTCCCTCTAAAGATGCAAATCACAACATACCCTCTCATCCTGTGCAATTCTTATCTGTTTCTTCTCATAAATCCTCAAAGGGATCCCCGTGGGCTATGAGCTTTCTTCATTTCTCAATTTTGCATGACTGCCTATAGAACATGTAGGCTATCTATCAGTTATCCCTCATTTTTGCTTCATGGCTGGTCCACCTTCTTTTCTGGTCATACACCTTTCTTTTGATGTCCTGTTTGCTATCTTTTTTGGGCAATTTTTTCATTGGTAGTGTATTATAGACTTCTTTTACCCACAATGAACCTCTTCATTGTTTTTTTGGGTGGCCGTTATTTTAATCCATTGGAAACTATGGTATTCTATGATTCACAGCCATATAGCATCACTGGAAAAAAAATTGTTGAATAGATGAGCTTTGCTTCAGGGAGAAGCTTAGAGTCGTTAATAGAACTATATTGCTGACCAAAATTAGTCCAGCCTCCACTATTCCTCCTGTTCAGTTTTGGGCTCAATTTATTATCTTTCCAAAGTGTTTTTGATTCATCCAGTTCTGATGAATCAGCTCTAAGGGTTGTCTGTTTGATTGCATATCATGATCTGCATGATAAGTGATCTTCACTGACTGGGTTTTTCCTGTGTGTATAGTTAGACTGAACTCTTTTCAGTGATGACGGATCTCATTTAAGAGGCTCCAGAATATTCTGGAGTTAGCTACATTCAGCATTCACCCTAATAGAAACATTGAGAGGATGTCACTAACTATAGCAAGTCTTTTCTCTATTTAGACCCTTAGCTGGAACCCTCCCTGACAATGGTTAACATCTTTAGCGAAAATACATCTACTTGTTGTTGTCATTGTTCTTGCCTCACTTTAGTTACAAAAAGTTTTTTTAAAAAATATCCTCTATACTGAATGTTCTAATATATGTATAACTTTCTGTAAAAACAGATGCTTCAGAAATTATTTCACCTTCACTGAAATACACAGTTGTATTTTGTACCAAAGTAATAGCATATCCATGACTATGAGGCAAAAGTGACTCATGTTATTTAAAACGTTACACTTTACTTTGTCAAAGTCCTAATGCTCATAAGACTCTTGTTTGTTGATTTAGATTTATATAGCATCAAAGAATTTAGAGCCAAGAAGGGCTTTAAATATAATCTAAATATCATTTAAATATCATCTGGTCCCATCCTCTCTTTTTACGATTGAAGAAAGGAAAACTCAGCAGGGTTAAGTGGATTGCTCATGTTTTCCGAGAAGTCAATAGCAGAGTCAGAATTCTCACCCAGCTCCTTTGATTCTAAATTCATTGTCTCTTCCACTCTGCCTTGACAATTACATTTGTATGTATGTGTACAAATCTTTGTTAAACTATATATAGCTTATAATAGCCTAGGTCAGGATTTGAACCCATGTCTTCTGACTCCAGACCCAGTTCTCTTTTTAACTCTACCATGATATCCGAGCTTATAGCAGTGAATGAAAATGTGACTGAATGGACCTCTACAGTCCAGCTTCCTGACTGGAGACACAGCTCAAAGCCTTTTTCATACTAATACAAGTGACAACAGGGCAGGGTAGTCTTGGTTTATAAAGAAAAGCACATGTTTCATGTAAACTATAAAGTAAATGACAATAACTGTGTAATTATGAAGCGTTATATTACGTAACATGCAGTTTTAAATCTGCAAGCTTTCAGGTATCCTCTCATCACAAGTAAATGGTGATCTTGGTTGGAGCACATCTTTTCTGGGACTTTGCTTCTATAGCACAGGCCTCTTAATTCTCTCCTCAAAAAGAAAAGTTGCCCAGTCGAACATCATTTATTCTTAGGTTATATTTGTACTGGACACTTGATTATTACTTGTAAAATGTTTGACAGTATTTCCTATCAGACCTCCAATAAAATTCTAGAGAAAGGATTGTGTCATTTGTCTTTTTGGTTTATGTTCTTCTAAATTAGAGATTTGTAAAAGGAAAAAAAATGCCGATTAGTTTGTCCCTTTTTTGCATCTTTTCTTTTTCCTTTTTTTCTCCTATAATTCAGCCCAATTTAACATTCATTTACTCATCAGTTACCATGTGCAAGACCTCGTACTGGGCACTGTGGATATATAAACCACCGTTCCAGCTTTTAAAGACATTATAACCTGCTTAGAGTAGAGGATTTACAGACACATTGAAAAGGATAAATAACTGTATAGGGTAGCATATAAGTGCCCAGTGATTGGTACAACCAACAAGGGCTGCAGGATTTCAGAGGAGGGAAAGATCTCTTTGGGCTAAGTTAGTCAGGGAACACCATACAAAGGTAATAGAACTTAAGTTGGACCCTGAAAGATGGGGACATTATTCCTTATGGTAGACAAAATGTCCTGGCTCTTTCTTACACATGTCACTTGATCTCTTGTCTCTTAAGAGGCACAGGGCTCTTCCTTCTCACCTCTACCTCTTAGACTTCCTAGTTTCCTTCAAAGCTCAGTTCAGGTGCCACTTACAATGATAAGTCCTTTCTGATCCTCCCAGCTGCTAGTGCCCCTTGACCGAAACGATCTCATATTTATTTTGTATGTTTATGTACATATTGTCTGCCTTGATAGAATTTGTAAGTTCCTTGAGGGTAGAGGCTATTTAATTTTTTATAACTGAGCTTAATATAACCCATTACAGGGACTTAATAAGTGCTTGTTAATTGATTTTAGGAATTAGATACAGAGGTAGTAGGAAGGGCATTTCAAGTAGAGGGAACAGCTTGAGCTAAGGCCTTGAGGTATACAAAACTTGTTTGGAGTTTTCAGTAGATCATTTTGGCTAGCAAGGAGGGCGAATGAAGGGGAGACGGAAAATTGGAAAGGTAGTTTGGGGCCAGAAAGATTTTGAAGGACCTTTAATGCTATGTTGATGAGCCTTATATTTTATCCTATAGACAATGGAGAGCCAAGGAAGCCTAACTGAACTACTTGTATATTTTTGCTGGAAGTGAAGCTTATGGAAAGTTTTTCTCATGTATTAGTAGATATATTAGCTATTTAAGATCTAAACCTGTAGGAAATGTGAATGGTTGTCAAGTCACATCAGAGTTTGGGCTTTCCCTTGTTGGAGTGGATAGCACAAACCAGATCCTTTGAAAGGGAGATAGAGAGCATAGCCTCCATCCTGGTATGCTGGCTACCATTGCATCTTGGCAGTCAGGCAGGCCTTGGCAGATAAAAAGCCTGTCTATCCGCAGAAAGTTAGCTTGATTTTTGATCCAGTTCTAAAGTAAGTGGTTTGGTTATTACATCAGAAGTAATGAAGCCAATTACTCAGAGGGCTGCAGTTAATTGGATTTCTGAAGAGCCCATTAAAGTAAATACTGTGCCATGTATTCTGATTTTATGTGGGTGGTGCTTCATTTTATTTATTTATTTTTTAAAAGCCTCAAACCTGTTATGGCAGGAACTACACTGTTGTAATAGTAGATCTGGGAAACTTGACACTTATTTAGTAGCTGGTGGTAGAATTTGGATGGTTTAGAGAGATTATTAAAATAATATGACAAGTCATCTTTTGCCTTATTTGTTTTTCTTGTGCTATACTCTGCAAATTAACTTTATAAGATGTCTGCTGCTGATCTTTAGGCCCATTCCTCTGGGAGTTTCTGGAACAGAGTAGGGATGTGCCCCCTTTCACTTATCTAAGGAGTATAAAGTCTTGGAGTGCTTAATTGGTGGAAGACTAAGGCATTTAGGTCTGTTGAGACAGCTGGCAATTCACCTCCTTCTCTTCACTTACAAGACTGAGCTTCTGATCGTGTCCCCTGATACACATTCACTCTGAACAGCTATAGCCAACTCAAATACCAAAATAAACCCAGCAGACGTGAAAACAAGAAAGAAAGAAGACCCACTTCATACTAAATTGTTGAGCTAAATTTAACATTTATCAGGAACCGAGCTACTTTAATGTGTTGTAAAAAAAACAAGTGGGCTTTTAAAAAAAGAAATTGGGGAGGAAACTAACAATAAAGAAAGAGAAATTACGATTTTTGCTACTTTCAAAAATGGGAGCGGTGCCTAAAGCAATTCCCTTCTGCCAAGAATCTTTCCATTTCTTAAATTATGAGACATAACAGTTTATTGTCAGTGACTTGAAAAACTGCAGAATGAGTGGGGGCTGGGTGGGGAGGGGAATAGTACTGAACAATAAGTGGCATTCCTTAAAATGTCAAGCTAGGACCGTGGGGAAAGCTAAAGAGTTCTCTCTGAGCTGAACCCCTACAACACCATCACCATTGACATTGCCACTGGTCTTTCCTTTCCTAACAAAGGGGCTTCTCAGAGCCAAGAGACCCTACTAGCTGCCATCAGCCAGCCTTCATGTACACTCTAAATAAAGTGAACTGTTTGAATTAGAACTGTAATTGTTTGTACTTACTACTATTTTAGACTGAATCAGGGCAAACTAACAGGTTTTAGAGAATATAGTACCTGGAAAATAGAATTATCCCTGTCATTATTTTTTTAAAACTTAAGCTGGGTAGAAAATAAGAGTACAGGTACTCTGGAAAAAGTGCCAGTCAGACCCTTGATTGAAGGACAAGGAGACTTTGGATGTAGCACTTGGACAAAATTTGCCTAATTGTCTATACTAGACATATTTTGTCTGACATAAACTGGTAATGGTGGTATTTCACGAGTAAGTTTAAGATACTGCTTAGTAGCTGTCCCATATCTTTAATCCTGGAGATATTCCTATCAGGAAAAGTCCTTTTTGGCCCAGCCCCTTTATTCTGGAGTAAAATTGGCTAAGGACAGCCCTGAATGAGGATACTCAGGTTTACCTTTCTTTCCCAGTCATTGCATTGAGGGCTTAGTCTTGGCACTACAATAAAGGGGGAAGAACACTGAAACCACTAGTCAGTTCCT
Source organism: Phalanger gymnotis (assembly GCA_028646595.1). Taxonomy (NCBI): domain Eukaryota; kingdom Metazoa; phylum Chordata; class Mammalia; order Diprotodontia; family Phalangeridae; genus Phalanger; species Phalanger gymnotis. Next base: position 1,210 of record JAQQSZ010013363.1, on the reverse strand, counting down.
CCTTCATTGCCATAGATATATACTATTGGTCTCAGTGTTGTGAAGCTTACGGAAGGGAATTGGGTGCCTCTTCTTTCCTTTTGCCCTGGCACCCCACTCCCAATCCTGATTTGGCCAGCCAGAAGCACTGATGCTCATCTGTGCATATTAACCATTCTGGCATTGCCACATGCTAAGTGGCCTCAGACAAATTACTTAACCATTATCGTCTTCAACCTCATCTGTAAAATAAAGAGACTGAATTAGTTGGTTTCTAAGGTTCCTTTTGGCTCTAAACCTATGACACTGTGATCTCTGCATACCAAAATCAACATTCTAATTGTCCATTGGTTGACAGGTAAGAAAACACATTTCAGTTCAAATGATTTTGACTTCTTCTCTTTATGTTTTATAAGAAACCTTGACAATCTGAAGAAGAAAGATGCTGGAATTAGATTTCTTAACCAATGGCAAGGAACCCTTAGCCAGCGGCTAGAAACAAAGGCATTGATGGGCTACCTACGGCAAGCAGGGCAGGCTATTTGCTAAGGAAAATTCCCTTTGCCGTTAGTGGAACCGGGAGCTGCTCTGACAGATGTTAGGACTGGAGCCTTGGGTTCTGACCAGCAGCTAAAGAGGTGATGAGTGGAGAGCTGTTCTTGTTCCCCCTTTCTGATTTCAAAACACCATTCAAATGGTTCCCTTTAGTACAAGTTTTCAGCCAGACGCTACTTTCTAATATGAAAGAATCTCTCTAACATTGGATTTTAGTGTTTTATGATCCTGCTGAGTTTAAAAAAGTTTTGTATTGTTTTAAGTTAATTTTGTTTAAAAATAAATGTCTTTAGGCACTGGAGATTAAAAAAGAAATAGAGAGTTCAGTCCTTGCTGTCAGGGAGTTTACAGTTTTGTTGCAGAAACAAGATAGATACACATGGAATCACTATAGAACAGGGAGAATTATAATAGATTTGGAATATAAGAAAACTTAGCAGGATATCGACAAAAACGCATATATGGGGTAGCAAAAGAGTCCCAGGTGCTTAGATTTCATAGGGTAAATAAAGGCAGATGATTGGGAAGGGATTAACCAAGGAGGCAGAGTTTCTGTCAGCATTGTGACTTAATAGTGAGATGAGACCTGACAGTGACCAAGGCCAGTCTGATCTTAGCCATTTGTTGATAGCACTCCAGAAGGACTCAGGGTATCCATCATCTCTTTTTTTTTTTT
>JAQQSZ010013362.1:0-11774 GCA_028646595.1 Phalanger gymnotis | reverse complement strand
TGCTGCGGTGGGGCCTAAATAAATTTCTTGTTGTTTTCTCCTTAGAGAATCTCTCATACCTTGCGATTTCGGACCATTCAAACATATACATGATTATATTTGAGATTATAAATTCGGCCTTCCTACTACACCAACCTTAAAGCAGATTTTGAGAAGCAAAACCAACAAAAGCAAAGAGTCTCTTGGAGGGACTTAAAGGTAAATACTATAATCGATAGGTTATAATTGTGGAGTCACTGTGTCAATGTCATCCCTATTCTATAATACAGTACTTTGATGGACCTACAATCTTATGATCTTACCTACTGGCTACTTTTCCAAGAGTGCAGATAGTAACACATGTATACCTTCTCATCTAGTACTACTCTTATCCATGTCATATCATAAATCCTCCATAGGGGATCCAACATCCTGGGAGACTTCCTCTTACTCTCTTGACATTATGTGGCTATGAATAGAGCACAAAAACTATTCATCTGTTCTTGTTCAAAACTATTCATTTGCTTTTTCTGCTTGACAAATCTCACCTCTTTTTTGTGGTCATAGATCTCTTTGTGGCCCTTCTGAACGATCTTCCATCTACCTATCTGACTACTTGCCGGGTCTTCATCTAAGTTGTACCCACTAACACTAAGGTATCCCACAGACTTCTGATTATATACCATTTCACTTGGTGATCTCAACTATTATTGCTGTGTTGATTCTCAGATCTAATTATCCAGCCCTAAACTCTCTGTTTGCATCTACAATTGGACATCTGGAACTGGATGTCTTACAGACATCTTAAACTCACATAACCAAAGCTAAACTCATTACCTTTTCCTCTAAACTCTACCTCTTTATAACTTTTATCTTACTGTTGAGGGTATCACTATCCTCCTGGTTCTCCCAGACTCACAGCCTATGTACCATCTTCAACTCCTCCGTCTCTCTCTGTCTCTCTGTCTCTGTCTCTGTCTCTGTCTCTCTCTCTCTCTCTGTCTCTCTCTATCACCTCCTACATTTAATCTGTTGCCAAGGCTAATGGACGTCACCTTCTTAACATCTCTCACTTACTGCCCCCACCCCTTCTCTCTTCTGACATTGCCACTACCCTGGTGCAGACCCTCATCACTTCATACCTGAACTATTACGGTGAATTGTTAATTGGTCTCCCTACTACAAGTCTCCCTCCAGTCCAGTCCATCAGAAGACGGACTCTATTTAGCCATGGAATGATCTTCCTAAACCTCAGGTCTGAACATGTCACTCCATCCCCCCATTCCACAAACTCCAGTGACTCCCTATTACCTCCAAGATCAAATGCAGTATCATCTGTTTGGCTTTGAAAGCCCTTTATAAGCTGTGCCCTCCTCCCCTCCCCCCACACCTTTCCAGTTTTTTGACACCTCATATATACTCTTTGAACCAGTGACACTGGCCTCTTTAGTGTTCCTTGAAGAAGATGCTCTTTACTTGGACACTTTCCCAGGCTGTATCCTGTGCCTGGAATGCTCACCCTCCTCATATCTCTCTTTTGATTTCCCTGGCTTCCTTCAAGTCCTGGCTAAAATCCTACCTTTTACAGGAAGCCTTCCTCCGTGTCTCTTAATTCTATCACCTTCCTTGTGTTGATTATCTCCAGTTTTTGCCATATATATATTTTGCTTGTACCACATATGTATACATAGTTGTTTGCATGTTGTCTCTTCCATTTGTTTCCCGAAAGCAGACACTGACTTTTTTGTATCTCAAGCATTTATCAGAGTTCCGGGCACTGATTAGGCACCTTGTAAATGTTTACTGATTGAAAATTCTTCATTAGTAGAATATTGCCATCCATTTAAGCACACTACATAGCTAGATGGCCTGATGGATAGTGTTAGATCTGGAGTCAGGAACACTTGAGTTCTCATATGGCCTCAGACACTTACTAGTTGTGTGATTGATCTTGGTAAATCACTTAACCTCTATCTGCTTCAGTTTCTTCATAGCACCTACCTCACAAGGTCATCAGATAGCTCAAATGAGTTAACTTTAGTTACAAACTTCTTTGCAAACTCTGAAGCACTATATAGATGGTAGCTATCATTATGCATTTTACTATTAATTGTCATAATTATTATTAATTATTATACATTTCTCTATTGCTCTTTGGATGACCTGCAATTTTGATTCCCCAGAGACTATTATTTCCTATGATGCAGAGCTGTATAGCATTACTGGAAGAATATTGATACTAAAAAGATTAGTTTCGCTTTCAAGGAAAATCTTGGGATCATTAAAAGTACTATTGAATTGCCCACATGCAATCTAGCCTCCTCTCATCTTCCTATTTGATTTTAGGTACACTTTCTTGAACATTTGCTCTAAGATATATGTTTTAATGGGCCAACTTTATGGGTTGTCCATCCAATTGCATATTGTAATCAGGATAGTAGGCATTTTAATCTACTTGATATGTGCACGTAAGCAAGTTCATAAACTTTTTGGATCCCAATTTCTTCATCTGTAAAATGAAAGATTTAGTCTAGGAGTTTTATAGAATCAGGGTTTAAAGAGACCCTTGAGAAATAACAATACCCACTAGTGCCATATCCTCAGATTTTAAGGTCCTTGAGGGCTAGAACCGTCTTTTTCTTATTTGTATCCCCAGTGTTCTTATTTGTATCCCTGGTGTTTAGCACAGTGCCTGGTGCACAGTAGGTATTTAGTAAATGTCTATTGTATCTGATGACTACATTGTGCCAAAGGTCTTGTCCTTGAGCATCTCCCATAAGATTGGACTGAATTTTCTTTGAGGAAACTTAAAATTAAATTCCCAACCTAGAGAAAGGAATGGGGTTTGTAGACATAATCCTTCTAAGCTTCTCATTCTGAAGCACCTGTCTGAACAGAGGAAGAAATAAGGATTCCCACTCCCCCTCCCCCTCCAGCCCCGAAGAAGGCGGAACACACCAAATTAACTAACCATTCACGTTAGCTATGGCAGGACTGAGAAGTAAAATTAGATAAGGCAGCTAAATGACCTTCTAGGCCCCTTCCAGGCTAAATTTGTGATAATTTTCTGGCCATTTGGTCTTGGGTATCCTGGGAGCCTTTCCTGCCCTAGGGATATAAAATGTAGAGCGTATATATTCAGGTGTTCAGGGGTGGGGTCAGATTTAATTCAGGCCTTCTTTCTTCCTCTTCACTGGATGGAGTTCAGAGCTCTGGAAAATGGGAAGTGGGACCTCTCTGTGTCATATTAGCCTCCTGGGCTGAGATCCCAGCTATGCAAAGCTGCTTCCTATTACAACTGACTGGTACTGGCTTCCTTCTTGCAGTCCTGTAGAGCAGAGCATGGAAGTGTGGAATATTGTTGGGGTAATTAGTCCTTATCAGGGGAAGATAAAAATCTACAGCATTTCAAAAAGTCTTTGTGAAAAACTGGTAGAGTCCCAGGAAACCCAGCTCCAGCATCCAGAGTTGGTTAGCAAATTAGTCACGCCAGCAGAAACTGACTAGCAAATGTTCTGCCCCATCCCAGCCTAGCTACCAAATGAACCCAGTTGCCTAATTTTTGTACCTCTTATGCAAATCTTATAAAGGAAACAGGAATGTGGGTAATGGAGGCCCCGGCTGTTATCCAGGGAAGGAGTAGTAGAAAAAAAAACCCATCCCACCATATTTATCATACCTTGAATACTGAAGTGGCATAGCTAAATGGCAAAGCCAACAAAAAAGGGCCCAAGTGATAGATGACACCATCACAGTGAATGGGCAGGAGGCCATTCTTAAGGTAGGGTACATAGAAAAGCAGAATGGTGTAGGGGAATGTGCTCTAGATTTAGAGTCATGGGTTTTTGTTGTTGTTCGGTTGTTTCAATCTGTGTCTGACTCTTCATGACCCCATTTGGGGTTTTCTTAACAAAGATAACTAATATGATTTGCCATTTCCTTCTCTAGCTCATTTTACAGATGAGAAAACTGAGGCAAACAGGGTTAAGTGACTTGCCCAGGGTCACTCAGCTAATAAGTGTCTGAGGCCATGTTTGAACACATGGAGATGAATCTTCCTGACAATCCCAGCTCTGCTCCTAAATACTTATGTGACCTTGGCCAAGGCACTTAACCTCACTAGTCCTCAGAGTCCTCTCCCACAAAATTAGGGGGTTGGATGGCAATAATGGCTCTCACTTACACAGATCTTTAAGGTTTACAAAGCACATTACAGAAAACAATCTCTTTTTATCCTCACAATAATAATATGAGGTAGTTTCTATTCTCATCGCCTTTTTAGAAGTGATTTGTAATTTACCTGATTGCTCAACTTACCTAGGACCATGCAGCTGGCAAGCATCTGAGGTGGGCTTGCAACACAGGCCTTGCCTGACCCAAAGGCCAGTACTCTCTCTCCACTGCACCTTTAGGTGACCTCAGAAGTCCTGTCTGGCTCTGACTCTGTGATTTTTGGCTGGCCATCATGGTACTATGCCTTTAAACTCTCTGTAAGTGTGTCCATGAGGCTGACAAAAGGAAGAGAGCTCAGAGAAGGTTCATGTTGATTGTCTGTTTGGGAACCATAGAAGGCAAAAGTTGAGTCTGAAAACTGAATTCTCATTTAGGGCTTATCAGAAATTGTGGTCTCCAGGGGTCTGTCAAAGTTTAATCCTGGGGACCAGGTTCTATTGAGGGTGTTTATTATTTTGAGGGTGGAAGTGGCTCAGTGGATAGAGTGCTGGGCCTAGAATCAGGAAGACTCCTCTTCCTGGGTGCAAATCTGACTTCAGATACTTCCTAGCTATGTGACCCTGGGCAAGTCACTTCACCTTGTTTGCTTCAGTTTCTTCATGTGTGAAATGAGTTGTAGAAGAAAATGGTAAACCGCTCTAGTATCTCTGTCAAGAAAGCTCTAAATGGGGTCTTGAAGAGTTAGACTTGACTGAACAGCAACTTTTGGGCAGCTAGGTGGCACATTGGATAGAGTGCTGGACCTAGAGTCAGAGTCACCTTCTTGAGTGCAAATCTGGCCTTAGACACTTCCTAGCTGTGTGACCCTGGGCAAGTCATTTCACTCTGCCTCAGTTTCCTCACCTGTAAAATGAGTTGGAAAAGAAATGGTAAACCACTCCAGTATCTCAGCCAAGAAACCCCACATGGAGTCACAAAAAGTTGGACACGACTGAACAATGACACTTTTTTGATGGTGGAGGAGTTCATTTGGCTCTTCCTGCTTCCACCTAGTCACCTGCTTATCATATAATTTCCTTATCTCTCCAAGCATAAAATGGTAGGGAATAAGTGAAGCCTCTCATCACCTTCTGAGAAGGTGCTATTGTCCTGGAGCACTAATTTGTGTGAAAATCCGGATTGAAAAGGGTTGTTGACAGGTATGGTGGGAGGTGAAGACAGACTGCTATACACATTTCCATGTCTTTGGAGGAGTTTAACTGAGTTATCTGATCAGGGCTGAATACTTGCACTGTGATTTCCCACAACAGACTTTCCCAGGATTTTTGTCTAGTAATTCCTGTTTCTATCTTTTCTGGAAATTTCATCAGTTTAAAAAATGCTTAATCTAAGTTCTCCTGATGTCATCTGATGCAACAGACTCTTAAAAATAGAAGCATGAGAAAAGTTAATTTGGAAACAGGCTGCCCTGCTTGGTTCAGGGCTTGAGTGAAGAACTGGGAGGGGAGACTTTCTCGTTTCTTCCTGATAGGTCAGGTCATCACGAGAAATAGAAACCAAAGCAACATGAGGCAAAGGGGAATGAGGAAGGCACAGGGAGAAAATATTACAGTGCATAGTCCAGAATTAGGCCATTTTAGAATTCAGAGATTAGTCTAGTAAAAAGTCTTTACCCTGTATCGCTCCTGAGATCCAAAGATCTCTCTCTAGTCATAAGCTATATTCCCCTTACTTCCATCAATCAGAATATTTCTGCAGAAGCTCAAACTCCCAAAAGTGTGGTTAATGCCTTGTTCCAGTCCTGTAACTTTCAATGCCATTTCAATTTAATTCAGTTGAGCAGCAGGTTTACTCTCTTGGGTGTAATCAGAAATAGTCATTTATGGAGTGTCTATTACAAATGGGCTCAGTGTTAGGGTGGGGACCACCTACTGGGGATGCAAAAGCACAGGATAAGCAGTCATTTAACTTTTTTCCAATTAAATTCAGCATTTATTAATATGCTAACCTGAAAATACAGAGAGGAGAAGAAGGAGGAAGAAGGAGAAGAAGAAGTTCTTAAGAACTTGGGGAGAAAGGAGATTAATACAAAGCATGTACAAAATAAGACCAAGTAATTTTATTGAGGAATGAGCATTTACAACTAGAGGAGAGTGGGAAAAGGCTCAGACAGGAGGCTGCATCTGAACTGAGCTTTGAGAGAAACTAGGAGGTCCTCCAGATCTTTCATTTCTCCCCTGCTTACGCTACTCCAGGACTCCTCTCACTTCTGCACTGCAGGAAAACCTCATCAGATCCCATTAGCCTTAGTACTCCACCTCCTCACTACCCTTAGCCTCTTTAATTTGAGGGTAGAGTCATGAACTCCAAAACTCTCTTTAGGGAGGGAGCTCAGCTCAGACATCTCATTTCTCATATGGTTTCACTACTCTGAGACTTCTGAGACTTCTCTACTATATCCCTGTATCTGGTACTTTCTCCCATCCTCTCCCTAATTTTCCTTCCTTCTCTTCTCTTCTCTTCTCTTCTCTTCTCTTCTCTTCTCTTCTCTTCTCTTCTCTTCTCTTCTCTTCTCTTCTCTTCTCTTCTCTCTCTCTCCCCGCCCCGTCTCTCTCTCTCTCCTTCTCTCTCTGTTTCTGTCTCTCTGTCTCTCTCTGTCTTACTCTGTCTGTCGGTTTGTCTCTTTCTCTCTCTCTTTCTTCCTTTCCATATTTGTATCCCTAGTACTTAGTGTAACCCCAGTGTCTGGCATAACTGATGGATTGATTAGCCATTCAGAATTGGTAGTACCAGTGATCAGTGGGGGTGTCAACAGTTGGATCCTCTCAGATGCTAATGTCTGCTCTTGCCCTAAATTACCTTGTCCTTATTTTGTGTACACTCATATGAGTACATGTTTTCTCTCTTGTCCTTATAGAATGTAGCTAGATAGCTCAGTAGATAGAACACTGGACCTGGAGCCAGAAAGACCAGAGTTCAAATATGACCTCAGATGTTTACAAGCTGTGTGACCCTAGCTATGTAACCCCTCTGTAAAACCGGGGAAGAAAATGGCAAACCACTCCAGAATTTTTGCCAAGAAAACCCCGTAGACAGTTGGTCCACGGGGTCTTGAGGAGTCAGATGTGACTGAACAACGACAAACAGAACATAAACTCCTTGAGGGTAGGAACTGTTCCATTTTTGTCTTTTGTCTTTGTAGCCTCAGTACCTAACAAAGTACTTTGCACATAAGAGTAATTTAATAATTTTTTAAATTGAATTGTGGCCTCTGGAAACTGACCAGCAGCCTGTCATCATGGTAATTTGCTAAGCAAAGGGCCACTTTCCTACAGCTCTTCTTTGTATTTTCATATTTATGATTCCTTGAAAATTACTAGAGCTCATCTTTAGGAACAATATTTTAATTTTTGTGAAGACAATCGCACCCTAGAGTCATACACACAGAGTTGAAAGAGACCTTATTGGCCATCAAGTTCAACTCCCTTTTTTATAGGTAAGGAAACTAAGGCCTAGAAAAATTAAGTGACTTATTCAGAGTCATACAGGTAGATAAGTGACTGAGCTGGGATTTCAAATCCAGGTATTTTTTTACTTCAAATCAACTATTCTGTCCACAATACCTCTAATAAAGTTTTGTTTCCACTTTAACTTGGGTCAAAAGGACACTTTTTCTTGGGATATAACAAGATATTCCCTCTAAATCTTTTTCTTCTATTAGCCGGGGTCTAAGACAGCTGGAAACAGGTTACATTTACTACATTGCCAGACCCACGCTATAGTGAATAAAGGGACCAAGGCAGGATTAGTGGACATTAATGCTGTCCCCTTCTGTCCCCGCTCTATTTTTTAGGCCTTTGATCAGCGGATGGGGGAGCAACAAGCGCCTCAGGAGTTCCCTTTGGGTCAGCCAGTAGCTTCTCAACTCTGGCTTTCAACTTTCTCATTTGTCGAATGGGAGAATTGAGCTAAAAGATGTCGAAGGTTCCTTATAGTTCATCATGCGTCCCCTGAAACCTAACCCAAGTTTAAGGTAGACCTAGGTCAGCATTCACTCACAATCATAGGGAAAGGAGAGAGAGGGAATAACTGTTTATGACGCACCTACTATCTTTATATTTATTATTATATATTATATTTATAACATTGTGCTAAACGATTTGAAAATCTATCATTTAATCTTTCAAACAATCTTGTCATGTAACCGTTATTGTAATTCCCATTTTATATTTGAGGAACTGAGGCAGACAGAAGTTTGGTACTTGGCCAGGGTCATACTGCCAATAAGTGTCTGACGCCGGATTTGAACCCTCATGTTTTGGATTCCAGTGCCGGTTCTAGTCCCGGCTCCACCCAGCTGCCTACACATTCTCACTCCAAACCAAAGGACAACATCAAACCAAACAGCACAGCCAAATACGTGAAAAGGTAAGATTCCCCCATACACGTAGGTTTACTCTATCACTGGTGAGAGAAGCAACGCTATCGGAGAAATACACATGACTAAGAAATACATAATGGGAAACGCTGATGGAAACCTACATGGAAAGAACATGTTCGGGGAACAGATACGGGACAGGATATGTCTGGCAGAGGAATATCCATAGCCAGGCCAGTTAATGCTGCTAGGGCAATGTTCCTGCAGGAACCACCGTCTGACGCTGCCCCTAACTTCCCATCAGAGCTAAACATGTCGTCCGCTAGTCTGATTATGTCATTGAGTTGGCTATTAACTAGTCTTGGCCATTGCTGACCTACTCTACCAGCTGCCGCCATCTACTGGTTCTGTGAAGTACGGTCACCTGCCGATGCTTCCACCGGGCTGCTCTCTGCTGCCACCCGATGGCCTTCTGGTGAAATGTAGCTGCTTCGTGGCTTCTTCTCTGTATGGGAAAGGCTCCGTCTGTCAATTCTTTTATATCGCAGGCCCAGAAACTATTTTAGTTCTTTTGAGATTCAGACCTAGTCAGCCAAAGAATTCCTTAGGCGTAGTGTTTGTATTCTGAACTCCTGTGTTTCTGCTTGAGCTGCCATCCGCTAAACTCAGTCTACTATTTCGTTTAGGGTGTGTCAAGATACTACATACCCTGTTTTCCAGAGCTAAGGCCCAGCAGGCATGCTGTGCCCTGAGCCTAGTATAACTAAATCCTTCTCACTCACTCTCTGGATGAACGCTGCTGCAAAGTGGGGTGGGTAGATTTAACAATCCTGCCAGTAAAGAAATTGCTGCTCTCCTTACATAAGATTCTCTGATTTTATTAATCAGTACAGGTGAACTAATGACTCGTTAGTGACTAAGAGATCCAATTTGGGAACTCGAGGGTAAATAACTTATTATATCACATGACCTTAGTTTCCCTTTTTCCATGCTTTCCTCGGCCTACCTCAAATGCCCTGACCTTGCTTTTTGCTTATCTAAATTATTTTGGGGGGGGTGGGGGGAAGAGGGGGAAGTCTAGAGCTATAATTTCATTGATGAAAGACACTACCCCCACAGAACCTTCTTCAACCAATGCAGATGACGAAATTTAATAATCTCAGACAGTTTTCTGGGAACACTCACAAGTTAAGTGGCTTGCCCAGGATCACATGGCCAATTTGACTTGAGCTCAAGTCTTCCTGATTCTAAGGTCAGCTCTCCATCCACCATGCTGTATTGACTTTCATTTAAATTCTACTAACTCTTTAAGGCCCATTCTTCTGTTAAGCCTTTACTTACCATTCCCAACCAATCCTAGTGCTTCCTTTTACAAATACTTATTCTATGACTTGTAGATAGACAAGTATACACATTAAGATCATAAATTAAGAGTAATCTACTCCAACTCATTCATTTTACAGATGAGAAAACTAAGGCCCAGAGAAATGAAATGATTTTCCCCTTCATTCTGGGTCCCTGGGTTCCGGATTCAGTACCTTTTCTATTCCACCACGGAAAACAATTAAGTACCTAACTCTGTGTATTCCACTGGTTCAATAAACATTGAATGAGAACCCACTATATGTGAGGCCCTGTCCTAGGCCCTTAGTTCCTACACATCTGTTTCCTGTTCCATTTTGTGCTTAGTCTTTGTTGTTATTCAGTCCTGTCTGACTCTCTGTGATCCCATTTGGGGTTTTCTTGGCAGTGTTATTGGAGTGGTTTGCCATTTCCTTTGTCAACTCATTTTACTGGTGAGGAAGCTGAGGCAAACAGACGTAAGTGCCTTGCCCAAGGTCACACAGCTAGTAAGTATCTGAGGCTGGATTTGAACTCAGGTCTTCCTGACTCCAGGCCTGGCGCTCTATGCGGTATCAAGAGGTATTATTTTCACTTGGGCATGCCTACTCTTCCCAATAAAATTATAAGCTTAAGCTTTATTAGGTATAATAACAGCCAGCGTTCATATAGTGCTTACTATGTATCTGGTGCTGTGCTAAGCACCTTACCATTATTAATTCATTTGATCCTCAAAACCACTACCATAGGAGGTAGGTGCGATTATTATCACCATTTGACAAATAAGGAAACTGAGGCAAATAGAGGTTAAATGACTTGCCAGGGATCATAGAGCTAGTAAGTACTGAGATCAGATTTGAACTTAGGTCTTCTCGACTCCAGGCCCATCACTCTGTGCACTATTTATTAAAAAGCCCACCCTGGATTATCTAGGGGGGGTGCGGAGCCAAGTTGGCAGCTGGAGAGCAGGGACTAGTGTGAGCTCCCCACCAAGTCCCTCCAAAAACCTATAAAAATGGCTCTGGACCAATTCTAGAACTTCAGAACCCACAAAATAGCGGAGGGAAGCAGGGCTCTAGCCCAGGACAGCCTGGAGGGTCGCTGGGTAAGGTCTATCCCATACGGAGCTGAGAGCGGAGCAGAGCAGAGCCCAGCATGGGCGATGCGGACCAACCAGACCAGGAGCTGGGCGGAACGTGCCCCAGCACCCTAAATCAGTGAGCTGCAGCAGTTACCAGACTTCTCAACCCACAAACACCAAAGACAACAGAGAAGGTTAGTGGGAAAAGTTGCGAGAGTGGAAGGAGTTTGTGGTTCAGCCACCACTCTGGGGGCAGCAGAGGTGGGGCAGCTACAGAACTACAGCTACAGTTGCTTCTGGCCCCAGGTCCACCTGGTGGGAAGAATTAAGTGGCAGATCAAAGCAGGAGTGAAGAGCCTGCTGAAGATCTAAGTCCAGTCCAGGTTGGGGGTTCTTGGGGAAGGAGGAGTGCTGGTGTGTCAGAACTGGTGCATCCCCCCAGGCTTGGAACATAGAACTCTTTAGTCTACAAGCAGTCATAACCCACTGAAAAACTCAAGGGTCAAGGCCAAGGGAACATGGCCAGGCAGCGAAAACGCACCCAAATTCAGTCTCAGACTTTGGAATCTTTCTTTGGTGACAAAGAAGACCAAAACATACAGCCAGAAGAAGTCAACAAAGTCAAAGAGCCTACAACAAAAGCCTCCAAGAAAAACATGAACTGGTCTCAGGCCACAGAAGAGCTCAAAAAGGATTTGGAAAAGCAAGTTAGAGAAGTAGAGGAAAAATTGGGAAGAGAAATGAGAAAGATGTGAAAAAACCATGAAAAACAAGTCAATGACTAGCTAAAGGAGACCCAAAAAAATACTGAAAAATATACTG
>JAQQSZ010013361.1:0-11775 GCA_028646595.1 Phalanger gymnotis | reverse complement strand
AAAAATTGAAAAAAATATTGAAGAAAAGAGTACCTTAAAAAATAGACTAACTCAAATGGCCAAAGAGCTCCAAAAAGCCAATGAGGAGAAGAATGCCTTGAAAGGCAGAATTAGCCAAATGGAAAAGGAGGTCCAAAAGACCACTGAAGAAAATACTAGCTTAAAAATTAGATTGGAGCAAGTGGAAGCTAGTGACTTGATGAGAAATCAAGATATTATCAAATAGAACCAAAGGAATGAAAAAGTGGAAGACAATGTGAAATATCTCATTGGAAAAACCACTGACCTGGACAATAGCTCCAGGAGAGATCATTTAAAAATTATTGGACTACCTGAAAGCCATGATCAAAAAGAGTCTAGATATGATCTTTCAAGAAATTATCAAGGAGAAGTGCCCTGATATTCTAGAGCCATAGGGAAAAATAGAAATTGAAAGAATCCACCGATCGCCTCCTCAAAAAGATCCCAAAAAGAAAACTCCTAGGAATATTGTTGCCAAATTCCAGAGCTCCCTGGTCAAGGAGACAATACTACAGGCATACAGAAATAAACAATTCGAGTATTGCGGAAAAACAATCAGGATAACACAGGATCTAGTAGCTTCCACATTAAGTGACCAAAGGGCTTGGAATACAATATTCTGGAGGTCAATGGAGCTAGGATTAAAACCAAGGGTCACCTACCCAGCAAAACTGAGTAATATGCTCCAAGGCAAAATATGGATTTTCAACAAAATAGAGGACTTTCAAGCTTTCTCAATGAAAAGACCAGAGCTGAATAGAAAATTTGACTTTCAAGCACAAGATATCAAGAGAAGCATGAAAAGGTAAATAAGAAAGAAAGAGAAGTCATAAGGGACTTAATAAGTTGAACTGTTTTGTTTACATTCCTATATGGAAAGATGATATATATGATTCATGAGACCTCAGTATCATAGTAACTGAAAGGAATATGCATATATGTGTGTGTACATATATATATATATATATATATATATACATATATATATACATATATATGTATGTATATATATACACATATGTGTGTGTCTATGCATATATGTAGGTGTGTCTATATATATATATATACATATATATGTGTACAGAGGGCGCAGGGTTAGTTGAATATGAAAGGATAATATCTAAAAAAATCAAATTAAGGGATAAAGGATAAGAGAGGAATATAGTGAGAGAGGGAGAAAGGGAGAGATAGAATGGGGTAAATTATCTTGCATAACAGTGACAAGAAAAAGCGGTTCTGTAGGAAGGGAAGAGGGGGCAGGTGAGGAAGAACGAGTAAATCTTGCTCACATCAGATTTGACTTGAGGGGGGAATACCATACACACTCAACTGGGTATCTTACCCCACAGTAAAGAAGGAGGAAGAAGATAAAAAAAAGGAGGGATGATAGAAGAGAGAGCAGACAGGAGGAAGAGGCAATCAAAAACAAACATTTTTGAAAAGGGACAGGGGCAAGGGAGAAAATTCAATAAAGGGGAATAGGTTAGGAAGGAGCAAATCATACTTAATCTTTCATAACATTTTCATAACATGAATATTGTGGAAGGGTTTTACATAATGATACTCATGTGGGCTATGTTGAATTGCTTGGCTTCTTAGGGAGGGTGGGTGGGGATCCAATCTCATGGAAGAGGGGAGAGAATTTGGAACTCAAAGTTTTAAAAACAGACATTCAAAAACAAAAACAAAAAAACAACGTTTTTGCATGCAACTAGGAAATAAGATACACAGGCAATGGGGCATACAAGAGAAGAAAAGAAAGGGGGATGGGAGGGGAAGTGGGGTGACAGAAGGGAGGGCTAACTGGGGAATGAGGCAACCAGAATATACGCCATCTTGGAGTGGATGGGAGGGTAGAAATGGGAAGAAAATTCATAATTCAAACTCTTGTGAAAATCAATGCTGAAAACTAAATAAATTAAATAAATTTTAAAAAAAACAGAAAAGGAAATGGTAGGGGCAGCTAAGAGATACAGGAGGCAGAATACCAACCCTAGAGTCAGAAGGACCTGATTTCATATCTGGCTTCAGTCACTAAGCTGTGTGACTTTGGGCAAGTTGCTTAACCCCCATTGCCTCAAAAAAAAAAAAAAAAGGAAATGGTGATCACAATGAGTCAACACAGGTTGATAATTAAGTGATTGAATGAATGAGAAAACATTTATTGTGTGCCATATATTGGACTGAGCTCTGGGGATGTACAAATGCAAAAAAAAGTGAGATAGTCCTTGCCTTCCAGAAATTCATACTGCAATATGAGATGATAGTCAGGGAAAGGAGTTTTCGTCTGAGAGGTCATCAGTCTCATGAGTTGCTCCATAGGACTGCTAAATGACACATTCTTTTCCAGTAGCAGTGATAGTATGGATCAAAGAAGTGGGAGAAGGACCAGGTACTCATACAAGGTGATGTGGCAGATATCAAGGTGGTCTTGGTGGATGGGTCTGATTTAGGGCATATATTGGGCTTGGTAAGTTTGTACTCACTCAGTCACCAGTCAAGATAGCTGTGTCCTTAGTGAGACATTTCAAAGCTAAATGAATTAATTTACCCAGGGATGGAGGGCATGAATTCTAGAGGTCCAATGTGAACTGGCCTTGGTGGGTAGAATGTAAAGTATTCCCTATGGATCAACTCACAGGCTCTGTAATCAACTGACAGTCTCTGACAATACATTGGATACGGGGGAAGGGGGTAAGAAAGAGAGAAGTCAAGGATTATTCCTAAGTTTTGACCCTTGGAGATTAGGAGGATGGTAGTGCTCATGAAAGTGTGGCATTTTAAAAAGTCTGAGAGATATAATTTATGGATAATTTAACCATCTTATGAATTATGCCAGCATGTTTCTCTCTTAGACCAAAGACAGCCACAGTGGCTCACAGCTTATATACCCATCAGAAAAGGGGTGTTCTTGAGGGTGGCAATCAACTCTTACTGGTTAATAGTTAATGAGAGAGTGAATATTACAATTGAGGTCTGGACCTGAACTTTGATTATGTCATTATGTAATATGTGTAACATAGAAGTTACCCCCAGACTTGAGTAATCTATTTAAAAAATTCATCCCCACCCAAACCTGAGTAGACCACAATAGCTTCCCCACCTGGGTGGGGTCTGAATCCAATCTCATTATCAGTAATGTCCTTTAAGAGATTGAACTTTTAAAGTCAGCTTGTTAGAAAAAGCGGGGCACTCTAGATCTCCTCAAATCATTAGTTACTAACAATCATTTCTCTTAACAGTGACAAGGAAATTTTAAAGGAATGGGGTGAAGAGAAGAAAATGAGTTCAGTTTTGTACGTACAGAGTTTAACTTGTTGAATCAACATCTCTCAAATATATCCCCTTTTCTCCTCTGATGCTACCACCACTCTGGTACAGATCCTTATCACTTCACACCTGGACTGTTGCAATTTCCAATCTTCATAAAGTACATATCTGACCACCCTTCTGGCCTCATTCAACAAACTCCAGTGGCTTCTATCAGTTCCAGGATCAAATATAAAATCCTCTCTTAGAGTTCAAAGCTATTCATAACATGGCCCCTTCCTACCTTTCTAGCCTTTTTTATCCCTTACACGGCACCCCCACATACTCTGCCATCCAGTAACATTGGCCTCCTTGCCATTCCTCAAACAAGATACAACATCTCCTGACACTTGGCATTTTTACCGGCTGTCTCCTTTACTGCTGTCCCTCCTTATCTCTGCCTCAGGTCTTCCCAGATTTCTGTCAAGTTCTAGCTAAAAACTTATTTTCTATGGAAAGCCTTTTCTGATCCCTCTTAATGCTAGTCCCTTACCTCTGTCTATTATTTCCAGTTCATCCTGTTGTTTCCATCATTAAACTTTGAGGTCCTTGAGAGCAGGGACCGTTTTTGCCTTTCTTATATTTCCCAAATAGCATAGTGCCTAGCATATAACAGGTACTTAATAAATATTGACTGACTCTTCAAGAGAGGTCTCTAGTAGAACATCAAAAGGGTGTTCTTTGCCTCCTTCTATTCGATGTTTTTACTAACGCCTTGAATGAAGGCAAAGATGTCATGTTCTAGAGATAACATAAAGCCACCAGAGGTAGCTAATGTATTGAATGACAGAACCAAGATCAAAAAATATCTTGACAGCCAAATCTAGTATGATGAAATGTAATAGTAATAAAGTCATGCATTTGGAGTAAAACAAACAAAAAATCTCCATAAGTGTGGAATGAAAAGAGCTGTGAGCTGACAATAGTTAATATGAAAAAGACCTTTGACTATATAAGCTCACTGTGAGTCAAGTAATATGATGTGACTATCAAGAAAGCTGATGTGCTCTCAGGTTTCATTTATAGATGGATAACATCCAGAAAGAGAGAGGGTATAATTCTGTTGCATTTTGCATTGGAATCCTGTGGTCAGCTCTATCTGTATACCACATTTTAGGAAGGACATGGATTAATTAGAGAGAATTAAGGGGAATGTGATCAAGATGGTGAGGGAAGGAGTCCATGCAACATGTCTGCTGGTTAGAGGAAATGGAAATATTTAGAGAAAGGAAGGACATGGTGGCCCTTTTCAAGTATTTAAAGGGCTGTCCTCTGGAAAAGGGTTTATAATTGTTTTTCTTATCTCTGGAGGATGAAACTAGGGACAATGAATGGAAGAACTAGATTTCTACTCAAAATAATTCCCTCTCACTGGAGATACTCAAACAGAGGCAAGGTTGGTGGCTTCCCTAGGTATTTGCAGAAGCTATCCCAAATTAGGTAGCTATTACATGAGCTCTCTTCAAATTCTAGAATTATGATCATTTGTGATTTCTTTTTTCACCTCCTTGGACTTCACCCATAAAATAAAGAAATTCTACTTGAAGACCTATAAGTCTCCCTTTCAGTGCTAAAATTCTCAATGCAGTGTTTTAAGTTCAAAGTAGTATGGCCTGAAGATAGACACAAGTGGAATCGAGAAGCAAAGTACCTTGGCTAGGTGGGGGAAGAGATACAATCTATACTGCACAGGGCACCTATGATTTAATGACAGGTAGATGGTTTGTACCTGAAGATCCCCCCACTAAAAAAAAAAAAAGTTGGCTAAATGCCTAGTTATGGATATTTACTATAGACAGATGCTGGAGGGAAGAGGAAGGGTAGAGTTTTGTCCCAAACACCACAAATTGGAGATCTTCCTCTCTTGAAGTTCTGCATGATGGCAGTGAAAGTGAACATTTTCAAATTCAGGAAGTTTTCTGTTTGAGTTACCCTTGTTACTTTTATATCTGCTATATGCTACATCTCTCAGTACTTGTAAGAACAAATAAGGTTATAAATATGAAGCTACTTTGAAAAAATTTGGAAGCACTTTCTGTACATTTAGGGTGTATTATTTTAGGCTTAGACGAAATGAAAATCCTCAAATTGTTGTGAGGGAGAATAAAAGGAAGAAATAAAAGTTTCTAGATTTCCCTTGAATCATATGGACCCATGAGGCTTGTTTGGGTTCAGTGTGATTGTAAAATACCACTTGGAGGCCCTCAGATGTAAACTACTGCATCCTTTCTGCTTGAGCATCTGTAGCATTCTCACTGTATTTATTGAATGCTTTTGGTAAGCCTTCCAAATCCAACCTCTGGGATCATCCTAAGTAGCATTAACAAATGTACATTATGTTCAGAGGCCACATTGATCAATGAATGTCTAGGTCATTTCTGGACACACTTTTAGGGGGATTTGGAGTCAGTTAGTGTACAGTGAAAATGCCAAATCATCAAGAAGTATTAAGTACCTGCTTCGTGCCAGGCAGTGTCCTAAGCTCTGGGAACGCAAAGAAAGGCAGAAGCAGGCCCTGCTTTCAAGGAGCTCACAGTCTAATAGAGGAGACAATATGGAAACAATTATGTACAAACAAGACGGATACAGTATAAACTAGATATAATTCAATAAACATTTATTAAGCGTGATGTGCCAGTCGCTGTGCTATGCATAACTGGGGATACAATTAATTAAAAGACAATAGGCAGGAGAGCAAGAGGGGTGGGGAAAAAGGGTATAGCTGGTGTGGAAGGGCATCTTGCTCCATGGAGTTAAAACCAGGCAGGTAACAGAGGAAAAGTGGAATGATCTGAGAAATCCAAGTTCTGCCCCCTTCAAAGGCAGCTAGGTGGTACAGTGGATAGACAACCAGGCCTGGATTCAGGAAAACTCTTTTTCCTGAGTTTAAATCTGGCCTTAGACACATACTAACTGTGTGACCCTGGCAAGTCACTTAACCCTGTTTGTCTCAGTGTCCTCATCTGTAATATGGGCTAGAAAAGGAAATGGCAAACCACTCTGGTATCTTTGCAAAGAAAACTTCAAATAGGATCATGAAGAGTTGGACATGACTGAAACAACTGAAAAATAACAACAACCAAGGAGGAGATCAGAGGGAGTGTGGAATTCTATGCTTGATCCCTCCAGACAGAGAGGGAATGGGCTGAAGGAGCTGGGGCCAATTAAGCCTTGAGTTAGCAGCACTGGTGGTGAGCAGAGAAGTGACGAGCTTATCCTGGGAGGGGCACCTTATTCTGTGGAGTTGAAACTAGGCAGGACAGCAGACTGAAAGTGGAAGGAGTAAGATAATCATGGAGGAAAGACACTATCATCAAAGGAGGCTACAAAAGGCTTCCGGTAGAAGGTGGGATTTTGGCTCAGACCTGAAGGAAGCCAGGGAAGACAGGAGGAGATGGAGATGAGGAAGGAGAGAATCCCAGACATTATGGACAGCCAGTGAAAATGCACGACAATTTTGTTCTGTTTGAAAGGAATAGCAAGTTGTATATAGTAGACTTGCCATTTCATGTGCAATCATCTTTTTTATTGTACTGTGTTGTGGAAATGCTTGTTTTATTCTATAAATTAAAAGAGAAAATGCATAGAATAAGGAGGTGGAAAGGGTTGTTTGAGGAACAGCTGGTCTGCCAACATAAATCAGAGTATAGGGAGTGTGAGTTTAGTGAATGAATGCTAGGTGGGGGTGGGGGTGGGAGGCAGCAGCAGGACTGGATATAAAAGGCTATAAAAGCCAAAAAGTGTATGTTATATTTTACTATGGAGTTAATAGAAGGCCACTGCGATTAATTAAATAGAGTTTGATATGGTCAGATTTGCACTTTAGATAGATCACTTTGATAACTAAGTGGAGAATGGATTACATACAGAGGGAAGACACTAGAAGCACATCTTGTATCCCCACAATATAACCTAAGTTTCTTGTGGACAGGACTCTTTGGATTCTCTATCTTTGTTTATGATAGTCTTGCATAATACCTTGCTCTCATAGAAGATGTCTAATATTATTGTTGAATTAAATTAGATTCTCAGATTGGACAATGATGTCTTGAATATGTATAGTTCACAAAGCAGTTATATATATATATATATGTATATATGTATATATATACACACACACACATAATCTCCTTTTACTGTCTCACCCTCTCACAAAAAAAGCAACATAGTGTAATAGATAGTCACTGGACCCAGAGTTACGAAGCCCTGATTTCCAATCTTGCCTCACACACTTACTTGTTATATGATGCCGAGCAAACGGTATGCCTCAGTTTTCTCATCTGTAAAGCAAGGGAGATAGACTTACTGGCCTCTAAGTCCCTTCCATCTCCGAATCCATGATCTTCTGATCTTTTGAAGTAGTCAGGGCAGATGTTAGATATCACTATTGACCATTTTAAAAATTAGGGAACCAAGTCTCAGGGAGGTTGGTACTTGGCTAGAGGTGACATGGCTACAAAGGGAGCACTAGGACAAGAAGTGAAGTCTTTGGCCCCTGGACTGGGGCTTTCTGTTTCTAAAGTTCCTCGGAAGTCTGGGGACTGTATTTTACGCACTTCAGGCATTTTAACCTATAGTTTTGAAAGATATTCTGTGATCTTCTTTGTTAATGATCAGCTCTTGGGCCCATACTGTTTTAGGGTTTACTCTGCTTGCCAACAGCAGTTATGTTGCTGCCAAGGCTTTTATCCATGCTGCTTGAACCTGAGCCAGTTTAGTGATGAGCATGGGAAATAACTACTGGGGATACATTGGCAGCAAGTTTTCAGTGTTTGTTAGAATCTAAATGTTACCCTCTTCCTCCCCACCCCAGCCTTTTTTTTTTCATTTCTTCTATCTGTATATGTACTAGAAACTATGGCATTATCTGCTGTGGAGCAGGATTTTATATAAGGTAATTATGTCTTGGACCTGATCCAAGTAGATCTAGTTACTGAGCCACCAAAAGCACCTCATTATAAAGGAGTTTCACCATAAGCATTCCCAGGGCATGGACCACAAGCATTTTTCTGAAAAAAAAATACCCATTGGTCTCAATAAAGTGGTTTGAACATAGCAGATATATCACAAATATTTTTTAAATAATTAAATGAATATTGACAATA
Organism: Phalanger gymnotis; assembly: GCA_028646595.1. Lineage (NCBI taxonomy): Eukaryota > Metazoa > Chordata > Mammalia > Diprotodontia > Phalangeridae > Phalanger > Phalanger gymnotis. The sequence continues at coordinate 3,340 of JAQQSZ010013361.1, read as the reverse complement.
TTATCACTAAACATTTATTATTTTTCTTCTTAATCTTAACTAATGCTTTTGGGCTAGTCGAAATTTCCGAAGAAATGAAGGCACAGCTCAGCAGAAGTATAATTAGGAAAAAGAATTTAATTTTTGCCTCTTAAAATTATGATAAAACAATATGGAGAAAAATGAGTTTTGGGGATGGGAGGAAATACTTTGACAAATGCCTTTTAAAGCTTGTAAAAAGGGAAGTCCCCTTTGATAAATTAAAGAATGTTTTGGATGAAAATTCTTTGAAAAGACACAGTCACTGCAGCTGCTTTACCCTAAGTGAAGGTGGGATATGTCCCTCTAGCAATGAATAGTTTATAGCTCATCTATTCAAATGCAGCATAATCATCCAGGAAAAAAAGTGAACAAGCCATTTGTAGTGAGATCTGAGGAACAGGTGGTATGCCTAATCATCTCAGCTGTTTGGGATGTTGGCTGCCATCAACCATCTCGGAAGACTCGAAGTCTAGGTTGTGCATCTTGAGTAGCAAGTGAGAGTGAAGAGAAGTAATCTTGAGCACTCATTGTAGACTCCTGTGATAATTTAATGTGTGCTCTTGCCCCATTGAAGATGATGTAGTGTGCATTCGTTAGCTTGTAGCAATAAGGAGCTACACTGCCTTTCTTCTCTGTGGGATGCTGGAAGGGGGACTAGTAGCAAGCAAGAAGTGTCAAGGGATTTACAGCTTCAAAATGGAAAGAGAAGAGGGTAGGAGGGTAGAACTCACTCAAGGAATGATCACAGAACCCTTCTGCCAGCTGATGGCAAAAGCTGATTTTACAAGCCATTTGTGCCATTCCTTAGAAAAGAGGGATGCACAGTGAGGTGGAAGGAATGCTAGTTTGGGAGTCAGAGGACCTGGATTTGGATCTCATCTCTGCTGTTTGCCATCTGTTTAACCTTAGGAAAGTCACTTACCTTTTCTGGGCCCCAGCTTCTCAGCTGTAAAATGGGCAGGGAGTGGACTACATGTTTTCCAAAGACCTTTCTAGCTCTGAGTTTATGATCCTATGAAGCCTCTCAGATAGCCTCATAGCAGTTTTCAATAATAACTTTACAAGGTTACCTGAATGGGGCAGAACTGTCAAAGTTCCACATTTTGTTGTTCAGTCTTGTTCTATTCTTTGTGATCCCATTTGGAATTTTCTTGGCAAAGATAATGGGGTGATTTGTCATTTCCTTTTTTGGCTCATTTTACAGACGAGGAAATTGAGGCAAACAGGGTTAAGTGACTTTCCCAGGTTCACACAGCTAGTACGTGTCTGAGGCCGGACTTGGACTCTGGAAGATGAGTCTTCGTGGCTCCCAGCCCAGTGTTCTATCTGCTGTGCTACCTAGCTGCCCTATAGTCTTTTTTGTAACTTACCAAATCTGAATTTCTCTTCTGAAGCCTTTGATTCTGATTGGCAGCAATCTGAGGGGTTTTCTTAGCAAAGATACTAGTGTGGTTTGCAATTTCCTTCTCCAGTGGCAAACGGAGGTTAAGTGACTTGCCCAGGTCAAACAGCTAGTAAGTGACTGAGGCTAGATTTGAATTCAGATCTTCCCAACTCCAGGCCCAGCACCCTATCCATTATGCCACCTAGCTGCTACATATGCCTTTATTATTACATTCTCCTAAGTTGTCTTTGCAAGTAAGACCATAGTTATTTTATTGACTTTTTGATGGTGGTGATTTGTTAGGATTTTGGAGTTGGGGGACTCGTGGGAGAGGAAAATTGATAGAGGGAGAGCTAACCAAGTTTATCTTCAGAAGTTTCCTATTTGGTTCTGGGCTGCTGGCTCACTGTTTATTTTCATGACGGCTTTAAAAAATGTCTAAATTTCATGTTGTAAAGTGTCCATGCTTCAAGTAGAGCTGAATGTGAATGTCACAGAATCCTCATCTCTCCCCTCCAATTCTGCACTATATACTTTGGCAGGAGGGAAGAATGAAACAGGAAGGTTGCCTTTAATCTTAGAGATGAAGGAAGGTGGGGGAGAATGTTAACTTATTAAAGAAAACTGCTAAGACACATTTCAAACTAGCTCCTATCATTTGGATAGAGATTATTTTCTTCTTCTCTCTGTATCTCTTCCTTACACAGTCAGTTTAAGCATACAGATTTTATGAAGAAATCCAGCTTTTAAGTGTTTGATATTTAAGATATCAAAAGTAGCTTCTCATTTCTTTGTTAAAGCTTATGATCCTTTCAAAAATTCTTCTGCCTCACAATAAAGGATTATCTTTATGGAATACTCTAAAGGTGGTTGTCAATTTCAAGATGTGAAGAACAAAGGTGATTTCATCATTATTTAACCATTTATGGTACTGTGTTTTGAGATGTATAGTCATAGATAAAGCTATCATACATGGGAGATCATTTTAACAAAAACGAATTTAATAGGAATTTGTAAAACGTGATCCTTTGTGCTACATTTGAGACATTGGCAAAGAGTTGTTATATGATGATGATGATGATGAAAGCTAACATATATCACTTAAAGTTTACAAAGCAGATTACATACATTATCTCATTTGATATTCACAATAGCCTTGTAAGGAAAGTGCTATTTTAAGCCCTATTTTACAGATGAAGAGACTGAGGCTAAGTACAGTTAAGTGACTTGCTTTGGGTCATAATATAAGTATCTGAGTCAGAATTCTGACTCTGGTCTTCCTGACTCTAAGACCAACACATTTATAGCCTGACACCTCCAATACATCAAGGAGCTGTGAATTTGTCCTCAGAGACAGTAAGTCCCTCCACCAAGACAGTCAAGCAAATGCAATCCTTAGTGGTAAGCCCTCTGATCATAAGACTCCCTGTAGGCAGGTTCTTAGATACTTGTCACTGAGGCCAATGCTCAAAATATTTCCAGTATGGGAGAAACTGGCAGAATTTGCACGCTATTTCAAAAACAAAACAAAAACAAAAACAAAAAGGGACTTCTCCTTGCCACAATAAAGCATTAATGGCAAAGAGAAAATGATAACACCACTAAAATTCATCCTCTCCACCTCCAGAAGAATGAGACCATCTTTTCAACTTCATGTGATTAAAATAGTTTACCAGTCTTTCAAGGCATGGTAAACAGTAGACAGTACTACCTGGCAAAGTTTAAGTGGGCATCTCATAGGAAGAGATCACACAGGATTCATGTCATTTCCAAAGGAGACTTCAAATAATGAAAGTATGGGGGGCGGAGCCAAGATGGCGGCTGGGAAGCAGTGACTGGCGTGAGCTCCCCATCAAGTTCCTCCAAAAACCTATAAAACAATGGCTCTGAACCAATTCTAGAGCTGCAGAACCCACAAAGTGGCAGAGGGAAGCA